>ML789630.1:118155-168800 GCA_009831015.1 Picea engelmannii
GTGGGAGTTGTGAGTAGTTATATGAACAATCCAGGTAAATAACATTGGGAGGTAGTAAAGTGGATTCTCAGGTATTTGAGAGGTACTACTACACATGCATTATGTTTTGGAGGTTCATACACTTTTCTATAGGGATATGTTGATTCAGATATCGCAGGTGATAAAGACAGCAGGAGGAGCACCACAGGGTATGTTTTTACTATAGGTGGAACAACAATAAGTTGGATTTCGAAACTGCAAAAGGTTGTTGCACTTTCAACAATAGAGGCAGAGTATGTTTCTACTACAGAGGCTAGTAAAGAGATGATTTGGTTACAAAGGTTTATGGAGGAATTGGGAAAGAAGCAGGAGAACAACAAGTTGTACTGTGACAGTCAGAGTGTCATTCACCTTGCAAAGAACTCATCCTTCCATTCGAAGACTAAGCATATACAGTTGAGGTACCACTTTATACGATCCACCTTGGAAGATGGAAAATTGAAGCTGGAAAAGATACACACTAGCCAGAATCTTGCAGACATGTTAACAAAGGGAGTAACTAGGGAGAAACTGAGTTCCTTCTCAGTTTCATTTGGTCTTCAAGAATGAAGATGAAGATGAAGATGAGAAATTTTCCAGGTCTAAGAAGGTTCAGAGTCCAACATATATAGCAATGGTGGAGTTGTTGAGATCAATCTCCAAGTGGGAGATTGTTGGTTCTGGAGCCTAATTATCTTCCTGATTTAGAAGTCTTTTACTTTCAGCTGTGTTTATACCCCATGAAGTATTTACACACCAGAATTATGTACACTCTTCCACACGAGGGAGTGCAGAGGGGGGGTAACCCCTCTGCGGGGTCCGGGGGGCTATCCCCCCAGCTAGGGGGTCTGGGGGAAAGCAGGTCCCCAGTGGGGGTTTGGGGGAAAATCCCCCGAAGCAAAAATTTCCTTGTAAAAGTTATTGTAATTTCATTGTAAATCTGGACCGTTCATTATAAGGTTGCAGATTTAACGAGAGAGATTATGTTAGGGTTTTTTTCCCTAGAAGGCAACCCTCTTTTATGAGGGAAATGTATTGTGGCTATGTATGTTGCTGAGTATTGTATTCTAAGAGAGGAGACTGTGAGAGAAAGAAGAGGAAGTTACAACAGGTTTTTTTGTAGGTTGTATCCCTTCATTTTGCTGGATAATAATAAAGAAAGGACCTAGCAATTTCTTTGGTGGATGTAGCCCACACTGGGTGAACCACGTAAATCTGTGTCTCTCTTGTATTGTGTTTCTTTTGTGTTTTGTTTTCGCATTTTTTTTATTTTATTACTCCGTGGTCCTGTTTTTCTAACAACGCCCAGATCTATGGCCAGGGTTTCATTCCAGAGCCCCTCGCAATTCTACCTTTAAGACTAGACTCACTTGTATCGCTGAGTTGCGAAACATGAAAAGGCGCCTGGTTGGTTTGGCCTATGGTCCTAACCCACAATCATAGGGAGGTGAAAAGGGAAGAACTAGCCTACGCTAGCCCCCCATAGGACTTCGGGGATTATATCCCTTGAGGAAAAGAAAAAAATTTACTATGCCATAGTGGGTGTGTTACAAATTGGTATTAGAGCATGGTTACAACACTTGGCCTGCTTAGGCTCATGAACGAGTTGGTCAGAAGCTCCGTTCGGAACACTCCTAAGAGGAGTAACTCTCTATCTTAAACCCTTTTATATTCAAAGGATCAAAGTTTGAAAATAAGAACTTGTTAGCGATATTTCTTGCAGGGGGTTAGAATGCGAAAGAAAGGGGTTAAAAACCCATTTGTCCTAAGTTTTGGGCGATAATGTGCCTGTAGCAAGCAACAAGCAAGTTCGAGCGGTCCAAATCTGCGCGCCCAGATCAACGGCACGTATTGTATTCCAGACCCCCCTTGCCTTTCTACCTTTAAGCGAGGGGGGGGGGTCCGGAATCAGGGGCACACCTCTCCAACGGTCCAGATCAGTGCACCCGGATCAACGGTGATGAAGACCATTCCGGACCCTCCCCCTCCTTTCTACCTTTAAGCGGAGGGGGGGGGGGGTTCGGAATCAGGGATGCATTTGTCCGACGGTCGAGATCATAGTGCCTGGATCAACGACGATCGTGCAACCTTGCCCTTATCATTTGTCCTATGCTTAACCAGTGTGGACCCTCCTCCCCTGCCTTTTCATCTCCCTTTCCGTCTCTCCCTTGCTACCATGTGTCACCGCTTCTCCCTCTCTCACTCGCCCACATGGCCCTTTTCCTCACCTCATCCATTTACCACCCGCCACGTGTCCTTGTCCCTCCACATCAAGCTTCCCACTAAACCGTGTCCCCTGTCGTCCTTTTCACACCTCGTCACTCCCATCACGCCCTCATAGTTCGGCGCCACCATTCATGTCACGTGCCCCTTTCTCCGAGTTGGCCTCCATGCCCGTCCTTTAAACCATTCAGTTATTCTAGGTGGTAGCACAAGAGGACTTCCACATCCCGAGGTGCTGAGTTGGCCATATCATCCTCAATCCCAAGAAGCAGTTATTGAAGCGGTTGGTGGTGGTTAGGCATTGTCTCCGCCATAATGGGGACGTCCTGCAGTAAATTAAAGGCACATCGATTCGCCATTGGAACTGTCAAAGAATTAAGATTGCGTCTGACATAAGTTGCATGATCTTTTAGATGTTGACTGTCAGAAGCCATGTAGACGCAAAGATTTCAATGCAGTTTCTTGATTCCGCTACTGTTGTTGTTTTGAGTATATGTAGGCGGTTTCACCATTTTTGTATCTATCGATGGTAGAGATAAGCTCTCGACTGTAAAATTTCAGCAAATACTCTGGTTTCCTGGTTATGCCCATGTGTTTGAGACTTCTCATTTTATAACAAACAGTTCTTATTTTTCCATCTTTGTTTCATCTTATGCTAGAGAGTTCATAGTTGAAGGATTCACGTGGATTGTTACAGTTATGTTATGATAAAGGATTTGTCGTGGCATTTTTGTATTCTCTAGTTTTTGGTGTTTGAATATAAAGGGACTTTGTATTTGAATGCTTTCTCATCCAGTCTATTACACACCTGATGTATGTGACAGAGCTTTGCACTTTTCTCATGCAAGTCTTCTGCCTACTCACCCTTTTACTACAACCTACTGTTTGAAGTTTATCAAGACCTCACTCGTCATGCATGCCTGGCCTAGTTTTTGAGTTGAGATGGTACTGTCCTGAGTTTTCCTCCATTTGATCACCCTTTAAACAAATCGTGACATTAAACTGATGGGCGTCGAGCTCTGCTCCTGCAAGCAATCCAGGAGTGACTTCCGGCCGCCAACATTTCTGGCACCGTTGCTGGGGACGATGTTGAATATATTCCCTGGGATTGAACGACAAAGATTAATCTGATTCTGAAGGTGCATCATAAATCAGAACTTGAAGATTGCTACTGTGCACCTGGTGACTCCACTGTGACGACTCCACTGGGGAGAACCTGTTCTATCAACTGTGGCTTCGAGAGGCAGACACATGAGGTCTAATCCACACCTGCCTTTAGCTACACCAGAAGCTGACTCAGAAGCGGTGCACAGAAAGGGAAAGAGCTCTGCGAAAGGAGTTTCCATCGCCGAAACAGGTAATGCCCCTTCCCCTTCTGTGAGAACTCCATTGTCTTATTCTCAGCTTCCTGGTCGTCCTTCCTCTGAGGTTCCCCGTTTTCTGAACTTCGGGAGTGTTCCTGCTGAGTTTTCTCCTCCTGGTCTAGTATCAGAGGGAGAGATCCTTGTCACTCCTCCTTCCTTGGAATATGTCTTTCCAAACAGACCTCTGGTCTCATAAGATTTCACCACCCCTCCTGTTATTACTACTGCTCTATGGAGAGAAGCATCTGCACATTCGGGTCCTTTAGACCTCTCTCTATTTTTTCCGGCGTCCCCTTCAAGGACCTCTTTTCATACATCTCCAGTTCATACTCCTTCTCCTCCCAGTTCTCCCTTACCTAATACCCCCATGGCTGGTGCTAATCCCCCTTTGAATAGAATGGATGCCATAGTCGCTGCTCGATATGCTCCTTTGGTCCTACCCCATTCCATGAATCCTCTCCCTGCTGAAGACTACTTGAAGTACATGCCCAAGTTTAGTGGGGAGGGAGACATAACTGCAGAAGAGCACTTGGATGCTTTTTACAGTTATGCAGAAAACCTCAATATTGAAAATGAAGATGTCTGGATGAAAGTCTTCGTCCAGATCTTGGATGGTGAGGTTAGAAAATGGTTCAGGGGGCTGGCCCCTGGATCTATTGCTGGAATTGAGGCTCTGGATAATGTTTTCCTGAGGCAGTGGGGAGATAGAAAAGATTACATATATTACATGACTGAGTTTGGGTCTCTAAAGAAAATGGATGGGGAGTCTGTCTCTGACTTCTCCAAAAGGTTCAATAAGATGTATAACAAGATTCCTGTAGAGATAAATCCTTCAGAAGCCTCTGCTCAAATTTCATATGCTAGTGCATTTGACCCTGATTTCTGCCTCGTATTAAGAGAAAGAAGAGCCACCTCTTTAGCTCAGATGCAAGATGTAGCTATAGAAGTGGAGTCCAACATATTGGCAGCTGACAGGCTGAGAAACCAGGCTGACACAGACAGAAGAAAGGAAAAGTCGGAAGCCTCAACTTCCAGCCCAACATTATCCCACCCTCAAGTAAATGAGCTGACCCAAGTAATGAACTTCCTCAAGGAAGAGGTGGAGAGAATGAGGGTGGAAAGGAGGCAGATGTATAAGGGCCCTCAGAACACTGAAAATAAAGGGTGTTTTAGAAGGCCAAATAATTTCACTCCTCCAACCATGCACAGAGAAAGAGGAAGAGATGGAGAATACCAAAGAGTTTAGGCCCCCTTTCAGAACAATTTCGTGGCTGGTGAAGAAGGGGAAACAGATAAGCTTGAACCCAAAATCCACTCTGTAGAAGTCACTCCTTCTTTCCCTCATCTAACTCAATCAGCATACGAGGAGTCTCTTATGAACAGTCAGCTGAATGAATTGAGAAAAGGAGACAAAGCTGGCGGTGGTCGAGGCAGGTATAACCCGAGATCTGACAAAAGGGCAGTATCACCTGATATTCCCGAGCCATCCACCAGAGTAGAGAGGCCTTCTAATGAAGTAGAAGAAAATCACAGAGGTAAGAATACTCAACCCCTCTCTCCCATTATCCCAAATCATGTTCCTGAAATTAGAGAAATTCCAAATCTTTCACCCTCTTTTAATTTCGAACATGAGATCCAAAATATCAGAATCCTTGTGCCCCTCACTGAGCTAATCAAACATGGTGAATTTAAAAAACGTTTCTCTGAACTTTTGAAGTCTGAAGCCTCACACCCATCCACTGACTTCATAAACCTCCAAGATGAAAGGCCTGCAGTGGTCCTAGGTCCCATGGTAGAAGACATAGATGATTCATCCCCTCCCTTCTACACCTCCCTGAACATACATGACAAAGTGCTGCATAATTTCTTAATGGTTTCAGGGGCTTCCCATAACCTCATGCCTAAAGATGTCATGGAAGAACTAGGATTAGAAGTCACCAAATCCTATCATGACCTCTATTCCTTTGACTCCAGGAGGGTACAATGTTTGGGAGTCATTAAGGACCTGGTGGTTTCCCTGTTTCAGCTGCCCATGAAAAGTATGGTCATTGATATAGTGGTAGATGATGTTCCCCCCAAGTTTGGAATGTTGTTGTCAAGATCTTGGATTAAAAGACTTGGAGGGACATTACAGATGGATCTCACGTATGCCACCATTCCAGTATTTGGAGGAGAACATAGGAGATTATACAGAGAAGCCCAGCTAGCCTACATTGTCAGTGATGAAGCAAACCCCACCAATCATCCCATCTATGCCTTGGACACTGATTTAGGATCTAGTTTACTACAGCTCACTGAGACTCCTGAGCCCCCTTTGCAAATTAGAAAACAACCAAGTTTTAATTCGGAGATATCCCCTCCAACCACCTCTGTTTGGAAGATGTTCTTTGATGGAGCTTCTTCCAGTATAGTTGCAGGTGCCGGGGTAGTATTCAAATCCCCCTCTCAAGAGACCATATCTCTGTCATACAAACTGGAATTTAAAGTCACCAACAATGTGGCAGAATATGAAGCTCTGGTTCTGGGATTAAGGGCTGTAAAGGAAATGGGAATCAGGGAGATGGCTGTGTTTGGGGATGCAGAACTAATTTTCCAGCAGGTCAAAAACGTCTATCAGACCAAGCACCCTCGTCTCAAGAATTACAGGAACGAGGTATGGGATCTAATTGATAGGTTCTTCCTAGCTTTCAACATCTCTTTCATTCCAAGGGAAGAAAATGATCCGGTCGACTTTCAAGCCTTCTCATCTAGTTTGTTTGAAGCTCCTGCACTGCCTGCTGACAGATCAGAGGTGGAAATAAGATACAGGCCCTCTGTACCAGACAATGTCAAACATTGGAAGGTATTTGAGGATGATCAGGAGATTGAAAAATTCCTCCAATCCATCGATGACTTCTCTGCTTTGCAAATAGATGAGGGCCCGGACGAAGGACCTGACCACCACCCTGGGGAGTTGATGAATAAAGTTGCAGACCATCAGATTATTCAACTGTCGAGCAATCATATACCAAGAGGTATGATCCCATTAGAAAGATTGTTCGATGGGAATGATGTGGCAGTAAGGGGGAGAGTTTCTGGTGATGATGCTGATACAGTTGAGTGAAACATAGGCACATCAGAGGAGCCCAAGTTGGTTAAGTTGTCAAAGAGCCTGACTGAGGAGTAGAGGATCGAATACACTAATTTGCTGAGGGAGTTTGCTGACGTGTTCACGTGGACCTACGAAAACCTCAAGACATACGACACGTCAGTCATTGAGCACAAGATCCCACTAAAGGAGGAGGCTAGACCATTCAAGCAAAAGCCGAGACAGATAAATCCTATGTTGCTGCCTGTCATGGAGAGGGAGGTGAAGAAGATGCTGGATGATCATATTATTGTCCCCCTGAGATACTCTGACTGGGTAGCCAATTTGGTTCCAGTGAGAAAAAAGAGCGGAGAAATCAGACTCTGCGTCGATTTCAGGAACCTAAACAGGAGTTTAAGGAAGGACAATTATCCCCTGCCCAACATGGAACATATATTGCAGAAGGTCACTGGTGCTTCCAGGATATCCATGATTGATGGTTTCTCTGGCTACAATCAGATATCATTCATGCCAGAGGACAGGGAAAAGACAACTTTCACCACTCCTTGAGGCACATTCATGTACGCCAAGATGCCATTTGGGTTGATGAACGCAGGAGCAACATTTCAGCGAGCCATGGACATAGCCTTCATCGGGGAGAAAGATAAGTTCGTGGTGATTTACTTAGATGACATAACAGTCTTCTCCAAGACTGATAAAGAACACCACTACCACTTGAAGAGAGTTTTCCTGAAGTGTCGCAGGTTTGGCCTTTCCTTGAACCCCAAAAAATCATTATTTTCTATGCAAGAAGGGAAGTTGTTAGGCCACATAGTCTCAGCAGAGGGAGTGAGAATCAATCCTGACAGGGTAGAAGCAATCCAGGCCCTGTCACTTCCTAGATCTAAAAAGGAGGTCCAAGCATTTTTGGGAAGAATTAATTTTCTGAGAAGGTTTGTCTCAAATTTTGCTGAGTTGGTGAAACACATCACATCCATGCTCAGAAAAGGAAATGAAGTAAGATGGACTGCCGAGCCCAGAGAGTCTTTTGCCCGAATAAAGAAGGCATTGACTGAAGCACCTGTGCTAGTCAGTCCCGATTATTCCAAAGACTTTCTGATATTTTCTTTTGCTTCCTGTGACACAGTAGCGACAGTTTTGTTGCAGAAAAATGATCAAGGACAAGAGCAGCCCATTTCTTTCTTTAGCAAGGCATTAAGAGATGCAGAGCTCCGGTGCGAGATCATTGAAAAGCAGGCTTATACCTTGGTGAAAGCTCTCAAAGCCTTCAGAGTTTATGTTTTTCATTCAAAGATCATTGCGTATGTCCCTTCAGCTTCTGGGAAGTACATCCTCATACAGCCTGACATAGATGGAAGAAGAAGTAAATGGATTGCCAAAATCCTGTAATTTGATCTGGAGATTAAGCCCACCAAGTTGGTAAAGGGGCAGGGTTTAGCCAAGTTGCTGGCTGAATCCAATTATAGGGCCTTGGGAATCAATTTCATCAATGAGCAAGCTGAGTCATCCAACAGGGGTTCCCAAAGCACTATACCACTAGAAGCATGCCCCTGGTACAAAGATATCTTGTACATTTTGCAAGAATTGAGGCCTGCTAATGGGATGCAGAAAAGAAAGGCAAGAGCTCTAAAGTTCAGAGCTGTCAGGTATTGCCTCATTGACCAAAACCTGTATTGGAAAGATCCCCTGGGGGTATTACTAAGATGTCTGGACCCGCAGTAGGCCCAGAGAGTTATATTCGACTTCCATAGCAGTCTCTGTGGAGGTCATTATTTTTGGAAGACTACTGCTCACAAGATCCTCCGAGCCGGGTATTACTGGCCCACCTTATTTCCTGATGTTTGCATGGCAATCCGAGCTTGCATTAAATGCCAGAAATTCTCAGGGAAGCAACAGCTCCAATCCCTGCCATTGAAGCCTGTGGTGGTCTCAGCACCCTTCCAGCAGTGGGGACTAGACTTCATCGGGGAAATTCATCCTCCCTCAAGCGGCCAACACAGGTGGATTTTGACAGCAACTGACTACTTCACGAAATGGATAGAAGCTATCCCTACTAGAAGCACTTCTCACAAAGTAATCATCATCTTTCTGGAAGACATCATATCTAGATCTGGTTGTCCTAGCAAAATTGTCACTGACAATGCTTCCCCATTTCGGTCTGAGCCTCTGATCAAGTTTTGTGAACAGTTTGGAATTTCACTAATTCACTCCACTCCCTACTATCCTCAGGGAAACAGACTGGCAGAGTCCTCCAACAAAATCCTAATCAAGCTCATCAAGAAGTTGTTGGAGGACAATAAAGGAGCCTGGGACTCAAAGCTCAAATTTTCTCTTTGGGCCGATCAGGTGACAACAAAGAAATCCCTGGGCCTCTCACCCTTCCAACTGGTTTATGGAATCGAGGTTGTTTTCCCTACTCAGCTTGCCTTTCCTGTAGCCAATCTCCTCCATGACTATGAGGGTGAATCCAACCATGTGCTCAGAAGAATTCATCAGATGGTGGAAATGCAGCAGATCAGAGAACAGGTCCTGGACAGAGCTTACAATCATCAGCAGAAGATCAAGCAAGCTTTTGACAGGAAAATCAAGAAGAAAGAGTTTGAGCAGGGTGATCTGGTGCTCAAATGGGATGCACCCAGACAAGAAAAGGGAAAACACAGTAAATTTGATGCTCTCTGGTTCGGGCCTTTCAAGATCCTTGAAGTATTTTCAAATAACACTTACAGGTTGCAGGACCTGGAAGGCAATGAAGTTTTCAGTGGCCCAGTCAATGGGCATTTCTTAAAAAAATGTTTTTTGTGAGCCACAACTGGCTCTTTTTGTTTCGTTTTGTAAATATTGTTTCTGTTTTTGTTTTTCAGAGTAATAAATGACTCCATAGCCCAACAGCAAAGGCACTTAGTCTGCAAAAAGTTCTTAGAGCATCACAGGGATGACTCTATCCCCCATGGAGCCAAATGTTAGCAATATTTATTGCAGGGGTTAGAATGCAAAAGAAAGGGGTTAAAAACCCATTTGTCCTAAGTTTTGGGCGATAATGTGCCCGTAGCAAGCAACGAGCAAGTCCGAGCGGTCCAGATCTGCATGCCTAGATCAATGGTGTGTATTGTATTCCGGACCCCCCTTGCCTTTCTACCTTTAAGAGAGGGGGGGGGGTCTGGAAACGGGGGCACACCTCTCCAACGGTCCAGATCAATGCGCCCGGATCAACGGCAATGAAGACCATTCTGGACCCCCCCTGCCTTTCTACCTTTAAGCGAAGAGGGGGGGGTCCAGAATCAGGGATGCATTTGTCCGACGGCCGAGATCATAGTGCCCAGATCAACGGTGATCGTGCAGCCTCGCCCTTATCAGTTGTCCTATGCTTAACCAGTGTGGACCCTCCTCCCCTGCCTTGTCATATCCCTTTCCATCTCTCCCTTGCTACCATGTGTCACCGCCTCTCCCTCTCTCACTCGCCCACATGGCCCTTTTCCTCACCTCATCCATTTACCACCCGCCACGTGTCCTTGTCCCTCCACATCAAGCTTCCCACTAAACCGTGTCCCCTGTCATCCTTTGCACACCTCGTCACTCCCATCACGCCCTCATCGTTCGGCGCCACCATTCCTGTCACGCGCCCCTTTCTCCGAGTTGGCCTCCACGCCCATCCTTTAAACCATTTAGTTATTCCAGGTGGTAGCATGAGAGGACTTCCACATCCCAAGGTGCTGAGTTGGCTAGATCGTCCTCAATCCCAAGAAGCAGTTATTGAAGCGGTTGGTGGTGGTTAGGCATCGTCTCCGCCATAATGGGGACGTCCTGCAGTAAATTAAAGGCACGTCGATTCGCCGTTGGAACTGTCAAAGAATTAAGATTGCGTCTGACATAAGTTGCACGATATTTCATATGTTGACTGTCAGAAGCCATGCAGACGCAAATATTTCAATGCAGTTTCTTGATTCCGCTGCTGTTGTTGTTTTGAGTATATGTAGGAATTTTCACCATTTTTGTATCTATCGATGGTAGAGCTAAGCTCCCGACTGTAAAATTTCAGCAAATACTCTGGTTTCCTGGTTATGCCCCTGTGTTTGAGACTTCTCGGTTTATAACAAACAGTTCTTATTTTTCCATCTTTGTTTCGTCTTATGCTAGAGAGTTCACAGTTGAAGGATTCATGTGGATTGTTACAGTTATGTTATGATAAAGGATTTGTCGTGGAATTTTTGTATTCTCTGGTTTTCGGTGTTTGAATATAAAGGGACTTTGTATTTGAATGATTTCTCATCCAGTCTGTTACACACCTGATTTCTGTGACAGACCTTTGCACTTTTCTCATGCAAGTCTTCTGCCTACTCACCCTTTTATTACAACCTACTGTTTGAAGTTTATCAAGACCTCACTCGTCATGCATGCCTGGCCTAGTTTCTGAGTTGAGATAGTACTGTCCTGAGTTTTCCTCCATTTGATCACCCTTTAAACAAATCGTGACATTAAACTGATGGGCGTTGGGCTCTTCTCCTACAAGCAATCCAGGAGTGACTTCCGGCCACCAACAGAACCCGACTGTGTATGCATGTGAAATAATTATGAATTTTTGTGTGGGTTATAAAAATGTATCTAACTATTGACTAACAACTAGCGTTTGTCTTTTGCACCCAAGCAGGTGATCAGCCACAGGAATTTATAGACGCAGAGAATGGTGACTCATCAATAGGTGGGAGAGGAATCCCACAATAGAGACGAAGAGTCTGACGAAAGAAGGGCAATAGGGACCCCTCCAGATCTAGCTGAGACTGTGAGGAGTCTCATGGTCGAGTTGCAAAGCTGCAAGGCCGACAATGAAAGGATGATTAAAGAACAAGAAAAGCAGACAAAAATTAACTCATTTTTACTGCAGAGTTTATCTGATCTGTAAAGACAAATGCAACATGAACCCGAAACTCAGAAACATGGTCATATCAGTGGCCACACTGAGAGGAGCACCTCAAAAAAGTTCCACCCTAGAGGTAAGGGACCAGTGCCGAGTGATTCCTCTGAGAATGAAGTTGGTGATTCAAAAGACTCTTCTAGCGACATAACCAGTTCCTATTCTCAAAGAAAATAGAAGAAGCAAAAGACTACCAGGGGTCATAAATTTGAGGAATTCAGAAAGGCCAAACCACCCTTTTTCAATGGTGAGATAAATAAGGGTGAGGAAGTAGAGGCTTGGCTGCTTGGACTAAATAAATATTTCAGAGTCCATGATTTTTCAGAAAATTTGAAGGCCTGAGTAGCCACCTTCAATATGAATGAAAAGGCTTCCATTTGATGGGAATATCTTAAGAATGTGAAAGGGGTTCGCGAAGAGGATCTGTCCTGGAAACAATTTGAGAAATACTTCCGGAAGAAGTATTTTTCAGAAAAATATTTCTATGAGAAGACAAAAGAGTTTTATGAACTCAAACTGGGGCAACTCACTATAGAGGAATGTGTCAACAAATTCCTCGACTTGTTGAGATATGTGCCTTATATAAAAGCATAAAAGGAAAAGGTGCAACGCTTCATCAGTGGGCTACCCAAGGAATACCGGAACAAAATTGAATTTGATGAGCCAAAGACCCTAGAAGACACTATTCGAAAGGCAACATATTGTCAGGAACAATATGGACATCAAGAAAAACCTCATGAATGATGGAAACCAAAGAATATTTCAAGGTTTCAGAAAAGGGGATTAAATCCCTAGGATTTAAGAACTATAAGAAGAACCCAAGAATGAACTTTCCAGTATGGAGTGTACTCCAGTAGAATTTTCCCTCATCGGGCAGAAGTAAAACTTCTGGACCTATACCAGTAAATACTGATAACCCAAAGAGAGAACCTTTGAAATGTTGGGGCTGTGGAAAAGAACATCTCCTGAGAGACTGTCCACACTGACAACAAAATAGTCGAAGGATTTATAACATAGAAGAAGCTACTATAGTCAATGATGTGGCCAGGAGTGTGCCGCAAATTTATGCAGCCTTGGATAATAACCTAGCTGACCATCAATCTTCAGTGGTGGAGATAAAAGGTATGATCTCCAACCATCTAGTGTCTATTTTGATTGACCCTGGTTCAAATTAGAGTTATATAGCCCCTAAAGCTGTTGATAAGTGTAAACTATAGCCACAAAAAAAATCAAGCCATGGTTGGTACAGTTAGCCACTGGCACCAAAAGAAGGGTAGCAAAGGTCATACCAGCCTGCCAATTGATGTTGGGTGAATTTCCCACCCAAGCAACCCTTAACGTATTACCCCTTGGATCATACGATCTATTGATTGGTATGGACTGGCTAGCTACCCATAAAGCCAGATTAGACTATTACCATAAAACCTTAGAATGTGTGAGCAAAGAAGGAAAAAGAATGACCCTTCAAGGGATCCAAAAACCTGTCTTGGTGAGACAAATATCATCTCTGAAAATGAGAAAGTATTGCCGAAAGGGATGTCCCCTATATGCAATACAGGTGTCAGAAACCATAGAAGGTGACAAACCCAACCTTGAAGATCATCCTACCCTGAGAGAATATAGATATGTGTTTTTGGAAGAGGTACCAGGTCTACCTCCGAGAAAATACATAGACTTCTCAATAGAACTCACACCAGGAGTGGTGTCGGTGTCTAGGACACCCTACCAGATGAGCACACCCGAGTTAGTTGAACTCAAATTGCAATTAAAAGAAATGATGGATAAGGGTTATATTCAACCCAACATGTCTCCATGGGGAGTGCCAGTCTTGTTTGTGAAAAAGAAGGACGACACCTGTTAGCGATATTTCTTGTAAAGGGGGCTAGAACGCAAAGAAGGGGTTAAAAACCCATTGGTCCTAAGTTTTGGGCGATCATGCGCCCATGGTAAGCAGCGAGTAAGTCCAAGCGGTCCAGATTTACGCGCCCAGATCAACAGTGCGTATTGAATTTCGGACCCCCCTCGCCTTCCTACCTTTAAGCCGAGGGGGGGGTCTGGAATCGAGGGCACACCTCTCCAACGGCTCGGATCAGCACACCCAGATGAACGGTAATGAAGACCATTCCGGACCCCCCCCACCTTTCTACCTTTAAGCAGAGGGGGGGGGGGTCTAGAATCGCAGATGCATCTTCCCGACGGCCATGATCGAGGCGCCCAGATCAACGATGCTCATGCAGCCTCGCCCTTCTCAGCTGCCATGTGTTTAGCCAGAGTGGGCCCGTCTTCCATCACGTCATCCCCCTTTCCGCCTTTCCCGTGCTGCCATGTGTCATCCATCTAGATCCCCTCTTTGGTCCACGAGGTCCTTCCCTCTTTTCATCATCCACTCGATGCTCACCACGTGTCCCGTCCCTTTCCACGTCAGCCTCTCACCCAAAGGCGAATTCATTTCTCTCGTCTTCCTCCCTTCCACCTGATGTCTTCCACCATGAATCATCCTCCGTCACCCTTCTCTCATCTCGTCACTCCTTCCACGCCCTTATAACCCGACACCATCATTCCTGTCGTGCACACATCCTCCGCGCTGACCTCCATGCTTATCCCTCAATCCATTCAGTTATTCCAGGTGGCAGTGCTAGAAGTCTTCCTTATCCCGAAGTGCTGAGTTGGTCGGGCCATTCTCAGTCCCAAGAAGCAGTTATTGAAGCGGTTGAGGGTCGTTAGAAATCGTCTCCGCCATAATGGGGACATCCTGTAATGAATTTAAGGCACGTCGATTCACCGATGTAACTGTCAGAAGATCGATCGTGTCTGCCATAAGTTGCATGATTATTCAAAGATTGCGGCTGCAGAGTGTCAGAAGCCATGCAGATGCAAAGCTTTCAATGCAGTTTCTTGGTTCCGCTGCTGTTGTTGTTTTGAGTATATGTAGGCATTTTTGCCATTTTTGTATCTATCGATGGTAGAGAGAAGCTCCCGACTGTAAAGTTTCAGCCAACATTCTGGTTTCTTGGTTTTTCCTCTGTGTTTGAGACTTCTTGGTTTATGACAAACAGTTCTTCTTTTTCCATCTTTGTTTCGTCTTGTGCCGGAGAGTTCACAGTTGAATGATTCACGTGGATTGTTACAGTTATGTTATGATAAAGGATTTGTCGTGACATTTTTGTATTCTCTGGTTTTCTGTCTTTGAATATAAAGAGACTTTGTGTTCGAATACTTTCTGTCTCCAGTCTGTTACATACCTGATGTATGTGATAGACCTTTGCACTTTCCTCATGCAAGTCTTCCACCTACTCACCCTTTTACTACAACCCACTGTTTGAATTTTATCAAGACCTCACTCGTCACGCATGCTTGGCCTAGTTTTCAAGTTGAGACAATATAGTTCTGAGTTTTCCCTCATTTGATCACCCTTTTAAACAAATCGTGACACCAAACTGATGGGCGTCGGGCCCTGCTCCTGCAAGCAATCTAGGAGTGACTTTTGATAGACAACATTTCTGGCACCGTTGTCGGGGACGATGTTGAATATATTCCCTGGGATTGAACGACAAAGATTAATCTGATTCTGAAGGTGCATCAGAAATCAGAACTTGAAGATTGCTACTGTGCACCTGGCGACTCCACTGTGACGACTCCACTAGGGAGAACCTATTCTATTAACTGTGGCTTCGAGGGGTAGACACACGAGGTCTAATCCACACCTGCCTTTAGCTACACCAGAAGCTGACTCAAAAGCGGTGCGCAGGAAGGGAAAGAGCTCTGCAAAAGAAGTTTCCATCGCCAAAACAGGTAATGTGCCTTCCCCTTCTGTGAGAACTCCATTGTCTTATTCTCAGCTTCCTAGTCATCCTTCCTCTAAGGTTTCTCATTTTCTCAACTTTGGGAGTGTTCCTGCTGAGTTTTCTCCTCCTGGCCTAACATCAGAAGGAGAGATCCTTGTCACTCCCCCCTCTTTGGAAGTTGTGCCTCAGTATAGACCTCTAGTCTCAAAAGATTTCTCCACCCCTCCTGTTATTACTACTGCTGCACAGAGAGGAACACCCACACATTCGGGTCCCTTAGACTCCTCTCTGTTTTTCCTATCATCCCCTTTGAGGACCTCCTGTCCTGCATCTCCTGTTCACACTCCTTCTCCTCCCAGTTCTCCGCTTCCTAACATTCCTATGGCTGGTGCTAATCCCCCTCTGAATAGAATGGATGCCATAGTCACTGCTAGATATGCTCCTTTAGTCTTACCCCAGCCTCTGAATCCTCTCCCTGCTGGAGACTACTTGAAGTACATGACCAAGTTTAGTGGGGAAGGAGACATAACTGCTGAGGAGCACTTGGATTCTTTTTACAGTTATGCAGACAACCTCAATATTGAGAATGAAGATGTCTGGATGAGAGTCTTTGTCCAAAGTTTGGATGGTGAGGTTAGAAAATGGTTTAGGGGACTGGCTCCTGGATCTATCGCTGGGATTGAGGCTCTGGATAATGTTTTCCTGAGACAGTGGGGAGATAGAAAAGATTACATATATTACATGACAGAGTTTGG
This sequence comes from Picea engelmannii, assembly GCA_009831015.1. NCBI lineage: Eukaryota > Viridiplantae > Streptophyta > Pinopsida > Pinales > Pinaceae > Picea > Picea engelmannii. The sequence continues at coordinate 134,298 of ML789630.1, forward strand.
GTCTCTGAAGAAGTAGGAAGGAGAGTCTATTTCTGACTTCTCCAAAAGGTTCAATAAGATGTATAACAAGATTCCCACAGAGATAAAGCCTTCAGAAGCCTCTGCTCATATTTCATATGCTAGTGCATTTGACTCTGATTTCTGCCTCGTATTGAGAGAAAGAAGAGCCACCTCTTTAGCTCAGATGCAAGATGCAGCTATAGAAGTGGAATCCAACATATTGGCAGCTGATAGGCTAAGAAACCAGGCCGACACAGACAGAAGAAAGGAAAGGTCGGAAGCCTCAACTTCCAGCCCAGCATTGTCCCACCCTCAAGTAAATGAGCTGACCCAAGTAATGAAATTCCTTAAAGAAGAGGTAGAGAGATTGAGGGTGGAAAGGAAGCAGATGTATAAGGGCCCTTAGAACACTGAAAATAAAGGGGGCTTCCGAAGGCCAAATAATTTTTCTCCTCCAACTATGCACAGAGAGAAGGAAAGAGACAGAGACGACCAAAGAATTCAGGCTCCCTTCCAAAACAATTTTGTAGCTGATGAAGAAGAAAGAGAAATAGATGAGCCTGAGCCTAAAATCCACTCTGTAGAAGTCACTCCCCCTTTCCCTCATCTGACCAAATCATCATACGAGGAGTCTCTCATGGATAATCAACTGAATGAATTAAGCAAGGGAGACAAAGATGGCGGTGGCCGAGGCAGGTATAACCTGAGATCTGACAAGAGGGCAGCAGCACCCGATATTCCTGAGTCATCCACCAGAGCAGAGACACCTGCTAATGAAGTAGCAGACAATCACAGAGGTAAGAAAGCCCAACCCCTCTCTCCAATTGTCCAAAGTCATGTTCCTGAAATTAGAGAAATTCCAAAGTCTATGTCTTCTTTCAATTTCAAACATGAGATTCAAAAGATCATAATTCTTGTGCCCCTCACTGAGCTGATTAAACATGGTGAATTCAAAAAGAGCTTTTCTGACCTCTTGAAATCTGAAACCCCCGGCCCTTCCACAGACTTCATAAACCTCCAAGATGAGAGGCCTGTAGTGGTCCTAGGTCCTATGGTAGAAGACAGAGACGATTCATCCCCTCCCTTCTACACCTCTCTGAATATACATGACAAAGTGCTGCATAATTGCTTAATGGATTCAGGGGCCTCCCACAACCTCATGCCTAAAGCCGTCATGGAAGAGCTAGGATTAGAAGTCACCAGAGCTTATCATGACCTCTATTCCTTTGACTCCAGGAGGGTACAATGTTTGGGAGTCATTAAGGACCTGGTGGTTTCCTTGTTTCAACTACCCATGAAGAGTATGGTCATGGATATTGTGGTAGCTGATGTTCCCCTCAAGTTTGGCATGCTATTGTCAAGGTCTTGGATTAAGAGACTGGGAGGGACGTTACAGATGGATCTCACATATGCCACCATTCCAGTCTTTGGGGGGGAACATAGGAGATTGTATAGAGAAGCCCAGCTAGCCTACATTGTCAGTGATGAAGCAAACCCCACTAATCATCCCATCTATGCTCTGGACACTGATTTAGGCTCCAGTTTACTGTAGCTCACACAGACTCCTAAGCCCCCTTTGTAGATCAAAAAGAAGCCCAGTCTTAATAAAGAGTTTCCCCCTCCAACCACCTCTGTTTGGAGGATGTTCTTTGATGGAGCTTCTTCCAGTATAGGTGCAGGTGCCGGAGTGGTATTCAAATCCCCTTCTCAGGAAACCATATCACTGTCATACAAGCTGGAATTTGAAGTCACCAACAATGTGGTAGAGTATGAAGCTCTGGTCCTGGGATTAAGGGCTGCAAAGGAAATGGGAATCAGAGAGATGGCTGTATTCGTAGATGCAGAACTAATTGTCCAGCAGGTCAAAAACGTCTATCAGACCAAGCACCCTCGTCTCAAGAATTACAGGAACGAGGTATGGGATCTTATCAACAGTTTCTTCCTAGCTTTCAACATCTCTTTCATTCCAAGGGAAGAAAATGCTCCAGCCGACTTTCAAGCCTTCTCAGCTAGTTTGTTTGAAGCTCCTACGCTGCCTGCTGACAGATCAGAGGTGGAAATAAGATACAGGCCCGCTGTACCAGACAATGTCAAACATTGGAAGGTATTTGAAGATGATCAGGAGATTGAGAAATTCCTCCAATCCATCGATGACTTCTCTGCATTGCACATAGATGAGGACCCTGACGAGGAACCTGACCACCACCCTGGGGAGCTGTTGAATAAAGTTGTTGATCATCAGATTATTCAACTTCCGAGCAATCATATACCAAAAGGTCTGATCCCATTAGAAAGATTGTTTGATGGAAATGACGTGGCAGTAAGGGGGAGAGTTTCTGGTGATGATACCGATACAGCTGAGTGCAACATAGGCACACTAGAGGAGCCCAAGTTTGTCAAACTGTCAAAGAGTTTGACCGAGGAGAAGAGGGCCAAATATACTAGTTTACTAAGGGAGTTTTCTGATGTGTTTGCATGGACCTACGAAGACCTCAAGACATATGACACGTCGGTCATTGAGCACAGGATCCCACTGAAAGAGGAGGCTAGACCATTCAAGCAGAAGATGAGACAGATAAATCCTACGCTGCTGCCTGTCATGGAGAGGGAAGTAAAAAAGCTGCTGGATGCCCAAATCATCGTCCCCTTGAGATACTCTGACTGGGTAGCCAATTTGGTCCCAGTAAGAAACAAGAGCGAAGAAATCAGACTCTGTGTCAATTTCAGAAACCTAAACAGGAGTTCAAGGAAGGACAATTATCCCCTGCCCAACATGGAACATATATTGCAGAAGGTCACCGGTGCTTCCAAGATATCTATGATTGATGGCTTTTCTGGCTATAATCAGATATCAGTCATGCTTGAAGACAGGGAAAAGACAACTTTCACCACTCCTTGGGGCACATTCATGTACGCCAAGATGCCCTTTGGGTTGATGAACGCAGGAGCAACATTTCAGCGAGCCATGGACATAGCCTTCATCGGGGAGAAAGATAAGTTCGTGGTGATTTACTTAGATGACATAATGGTCTTCTCCAAGACTGATAAAGAACACCACTACTACTTGAAGAGGGTTTTCCTGAAGTGTCGCAGGTTTGGCCTTTCCCTGAACCCTAAAAAATCATTATTTGCTATGCAAGAAGGGAAGCTGTTAGGCCATATAGTCTCAGCAAAGGGAGTGAGAATCGACCCTGACAGGGTAGAAGCAATCTAGGCCCTGTCACTTCCCAGATCTAAAAAAGAGGTCCAAGCATTTTTGGGAAGAATTAATTTTCTGAGAAGGTTTGTCTCAAATTTTGCTGAGTTGGTAAAACACATCACATCCATGCTCAGAAAAGGAAATGAAGTAATATGGACTGTCGAGCCCAGAGAGTCTTTTGCCCAAATAAAGAAGGTGTCGACTGAAGCACCTGTGCTAGTCAGTCCTGATTATTCCAAAGACTTTCTGATATTTTCTTTTGCTTCCTGTGACACAGTAATGGCAGTTTTGTTGCATAAAAATGATCAAGGGAAAGAACAGCCTATTGCCTTCTTTAGTAGGGCACTAAGAGATGCAGAGCTCCGGTATGAGATCATGGAAAAGCAGGCTTATGCCTTGGTAAAATACCTCAAAGCATTCAAATTTTATGTCTTGCATTCAAATATCATTGCATATGTCCCTTCAGCTTTTGTGAAGGACATCCTTATACAACCTGACATAGATGGAAGAAGAAGTAAATGGATCGCCAAGATCCTGGAGTTTGACCTGGAGATCAAACCCACCAAGCTGATAAAGGGGCAAGGTTTAGCCAAGTTGTTGGCTGAATCAAACTGTAGGGCCTTGGGAATTAATTTCATCAATGAGCAAGCTGAGTCATCCAGCTGGAATTCCCAAAGCACCATTCCACTAGCAGAATGCCCCTAGTATAAGGATATCTTGTACTTTTTGCAAGAATTGAGGCCTCCTGATGGATTGGGGAAAAGTAAAGCCAGAGCCTTAAAGCTCAAAGCTGTCAGGTATTGCCTCATTGACCAAACCCTATATTGGAAAGACCCTCTGGGGGTATTACTAATATGTCTGGACCTGCAGCAGGCCCAGAGAGTTATTTTTGACTTCCATAGCAGTCTATGTGGAGGTCATTATTTTTGGAAGACCACAGCTCACAAGATCCTTCAAGATGGATATTACTGGCCCACCTTATTTCCTGATGTCTGCAAGGAAATTAGAGCTTGCATCAAATGCCAGAAATTCTCGGGGAAGCAACAACTCAAATCCCCGCCATTGAAACATGCGGTGGTCTCAACACCCTTTCAGCAGTGGGGATTGGACTTTATTGGGGAAATTCATCCTCCCTCAAGTGGCCAGCATAGATGGATTCTAACTGCAACTGACTACTTCACCAAATGGATATAAGTTTTCCCCACTAGAAGCACTTCTCACAAAGCCATTATCAGCTTCCTGGAGGACATCATAGCGAGGTTCGGTTGCCCCAGTAGAATCGTCACTGATAATGCTTCCCCATTTCGGTCTGAGCCTCTGGTCAAATTTTGTGAACAATTTGGAATTTCACTGATTCACTCCACTCCCTACTATCCTCAAGGAAACGGACTGGCAGAGTCCTCCAACAAAAGCCTAATTAATCTTATCAAAAAGCTACTGGAGGACAATAAAAGGGCCTGGGACTCAAAGCTTAAATTTTCTCTTTGGGCTGATCGAGTGACAACAAAGAAATCCCTGGGTCTCTCACCCTTCCAACTGGTTTACGGAATAGAGGATGTTTTCCCAACTCAGCTTGCCTTGCTTGTAGCCAATCTCCTCCAGGACTATGAGGGAGAACCCAACCATGTGCTGAGAAGAATTCATCAGATGGTGGAAGTACAACAGATCAGAGAACAGGTCCTGGAAAGAGCCTACAATCATCAACAGAAAGTTAAGCAGGCTTTTGACAGGAAGAACAAAAAGAAGGAATTTGAGCAGGGTGATCTGGTGCTCAAATGGGATGCACCCAGGCAGGAAAAGGGAAAACACAGTAAATTTGATGCCCTCTGGTTCGGGCCTTTCAAGATCCTTGAAGTATTTTCCAATAACACATATAGGTTGTAAGATCTAGAAGGCAATGAAGTTTTCAGTGGCCCAGTCAATGGGCATTTCTTAAAAAGATGTTTTCTGTGAGCCAAAGTTGGCTCTTTTTGTTTTGTTTTGTAAATATTGTTTCTGTTTTTGTTTTTCAGACTAATAAATGACTCCATAGCCCAACAACAAAGGCACTTAGTCTGAAAAAGAGTTCTTAGAGCATCACAGGGATGACTCTATCCCCCATGGAGCCAAATGTTAGCGATATTTCTTGTAAAGGGGGCTAGAACGCAAAGAAGGGGTTAAAAACCCATTGGTCCTAAGTTTTGGGCAATCATGCGCCCGTGGTAAGCAACGAGTAAGTCTGAGCGGTCCATATTTATGCGCCCAGATAAACGGTGCGTATTTAATTCCGGACCCCCCTCGCCTTCCTACCTTTAAGCCGAGGGGGGGTCCGGAATCGAGGNGACCCCCCCCCCCCGCCTTTCTACCTTTAAGCGGAGGGGGGGGGTCCGGAATCGCAGATGCAGCTTCCCGACGGCCACGATCGAGGTTCCCAGATCAACAGCGCTCATGCAGCCTCACGCTTCTCAGTTGCCCTGTGTTTAGCCAGAGTGGGCCCATCTTCCATCATGTCATCCCCCTTTCCGCATTTCCCGTGCTACCATGTGTCATCCATCCAGCTCCCCTCTTTGGTCCACGAGGTCCTTCCCTCTTTTCATCATCCACTCGCTGCTCACCACATGTCCCATCCCTTTCCACGTCAGCCTCTCACCCGAAGGCGAATTCATTTCTCCCGTATTCCTCCCTTCCACCTGATGTCTTCCGCCATGAATCGTCCTCCATCATCCTTCTCTCATCTCGTCACTCCTTCCATGCCCTTATAACCTGACACCATCATTCCTGTCGTGCGCTCGTCCTCCGCGCTGACCTCCATGCCTATCCCTCAAGCCATTCAGTTATTCCAGGTGGCAGCGCTAGAAGTCTTCCTTATCCCGAAGTGCTGAGTTGGTCGGGCCGTTCTCAATCCCAAGAAGCAGTTATTGAAGCGGTTGAGGGTAGTTAGACATCGTCTTCGCCATAATGGGGACGTCCTGTAATGAATTTAAGGCACGTCGATTCACCGATGTAAATGTCAGAAGATCGATCGCGTCTGCCATAAGTTGCACAATTATTCAAAGATTGCAGCTGCAGAGTGTCAGAAGCCATGCAGACGCAAAGCTTTCAATGTAGTTTCTTGGTTTCGTTGTTGTTGTTGTTTTGAGTATATGTAGGAATTTTTGCCATTTTTATATCTATCGATGGTAGAGCGAAGCTCCCGACTGTAAAGTTTCAGCCAACATTCTGGTTTCCTGGTTTTGCCTCTGTGTTTGAGACTTCTTGGTTTATGACAAATAGTTCTTCTTTTTCCATCTTTGTTTTGTCTCGTGCCAGAGAGTTCACAGTTGAATGATTCACGTGCATTGTTATAGTTATGTTATGATAAAGGATTTGTCGTGACATTTTTGTATTCTCTGGTTTTCTGTGTTTGAATATAAAGAGACTTTGTGTTCGAATACTTTCTGTCTCCAGTCTGTTACATACCTGATGTCTATGATAGACCTTTGCACTTTCCGCATGCAAGTCTTCCGCCTACTCACCCTTTTACTACAACCCACTGTTTGAAGTTTATCAAGACCTCACTCATCACACATGCTCGACCTAGTTTTCGAGTTGAGACGATATCGTTCTGAGTTTTCCTCCATTTGATCACCCTTTTAAACAAATCGTGACACTAAACTGATGGGCGTCGGGATCTGCTCCTGCAAGCAATCCAGGAGTGACTTCCGATAGCCAAAAACACCCTTAGACTGTGTATAGATTATAGAAAACTCAATAAGGTAACCATAAAGAACAAGTACCCCTTGCCCAAGATTGATGATCTATTCAATCAATTGGGAGGCACGTCTATTTTCTCAAAGATCGACTTGAGATTGGGATACCATCAAGTCCAAATCAAGGGTGAAGACATTCATAAAATTGCCTTCCAAACGAGGAATGGTCACTATGAGTTCGTGGTAGTGCCATTTGGGTTGACCAATGCCCCTGCCACTTTTATGTGCTTGATGAACAATGTACTCAGTAAATTTCTAGATAAATTTGTGCTAGTTTTTATTGATGATATATTAATTTACTCTAAGAATAGAGAAGAGCATGAAGAACATCTTAGGCTTGTGTTGAAATTACTCAGAGAGCATCATCTCTATGCTAAATTCAACAAATGTGAGTTCTTCCAGAAGCAAATACATTACTTGGGTAATGTTCTGTCCGAGGAAGGGGTAGCAGTGGACCCTGACAAAATTAGGTCTATCATGGAATGGCCTACCCCAAGGGATGTTTTGGATATCAGATCCTTTATGGGATTAGCAGGATATTACAGGAGATTTATATAAGGATTCTCCAAGATTGGTTGTCCAATCACTGCCCTCTAGAAGAAGGGGATAAAATTCCTGTGGACATAGAAATGTGAAGAAAGATTTTAAACCTTGAAACATCTACTGACCCATGCACTTGTGATGAAAATCACTGACCCAGAAGCTGACTTCCTCGTGTGCACAGATGCCTATAAGGAAGGGCTCAGAGGAGTCCTTATGCAGAAAGGAAGTGTGATCTTCTATGAATCCAAAAAATTGAACGAGCATGAAGTCAACTATGTGACCCATGATCTAGAACTGGCTACCATAGTGCATGCCTTGAAAATTTCGAGGCATTACCTCCTAGGAAGAAAATTTGTACTTATGACATATCACTGTGGATTGCGATACTTGTTTGATCAACCAAAGCTCAACACCAGACAGGATATATGGATGGACCTCCTTAGTGAATTTTATTTCAAAATCAAACACATTAAAGGAAAAGAAAATAGGGTTGCTAATGCCCTTAGTAGAAGCATGAAAACAATTCACCTAGCAGCAGTGAAAACCTGCGAGACAGATGTCAAGGAAAGAATAAAAAATGCACAAGAAACAGATCCCTTCGTTCAGACTGTGACCATGTACCTACGACAATAACTCACCAGAGTAAAATATGAAGGCTACCAGAAGACTAAAGGAGGTCTACTCACTTACAGAAGTAGATTTTATATTCCATATTGTGATGACTTGAAGAGGTTCATTATGGATGAACTACATAAAAGACCCTACTTGGGTCATCGAGGATACCAGAAAATGATCACTGCCACCAGGAAACAATTTTATTGGTCTGGATTGAAGAAAGACATAGCCGAGTACTTGGCCAAATGTATAGAATTCCAGCAGGTTAAAGCAGAACACTAACATCCAACAGGGTTATTGCAACCTTTACCAATCCCACAATGGAAATGGGAAACCATCTCCATGGATTTCATCATTGCATTACCAACTTTGACCAAACAAAACGATGCCATTATGGTAGTGGTGGATAAATTGAGCAAGTCTACTCATTTCATCCCTATCAAATCAACTTGCAAAGAAATATATATCGCCCAGGTATTCATGAAAGAGATATTCAGACTGCATGGTATGCCGAAAGAGATCATGTCTCACAGAGAAACAAAATTTACTTCTAACTTTTGGAAATCACTGATGAATGGTTTAGAGACCAAATTGTTGTTTAGCACCGCCTATCACCCCTGAAATGATAGACAGACAGAAAGAGTGAATCAAATATTAGAATACATGTTAAGGATGCATGTAATGCATCAACCCAAGAAATGGGAAGACTACCTACCACTGGTAGAATTCTCCTACAACAATGGCTACCAAGCATCCCTAAAGATGAGTTCCTTCTAGGTCCTCTATGGTAGGTCATGTAATACTCCAGTCAACTGGATTAATCCCGTAAATAGGATATATTTTGTACCTAACATGTTAAAATAAATGGAACAGCAAGTGACTTAGATAAAAAAAAGTCTGAAGGTCGCTCAAAACCGACAGAAAAGTTATGCCGACCAAAAGAGAACTTCAAGAGAGTTCAAAATGGGAGACCATGTATATCTCAGAGTTACACCCAGGAAGAGTTCCCTGAAAATCAGAGATTGTGCCAAGTTGGCACCTCGATATTGTGGAACCTTTTAGGTTCTAGATAGAGTGGGACCTGTAGCCTATTGGCTAGCACTTCCTCCCACAGTCAAAGAACATAATGTTTTCCATGATTCGTTATTGAAGAAATATGTACATGATGCTAATCATATAATTGATTGGTTTGTGATTCAGGTGGAACTGGAGGGAGAATTTCTACCAAAACCCCAATGCATACTAGACAGAAAGGAAACCCTGCTCTAGAACCAAACCATTGCACAGGTCAAGGTGCAGTGGAAACATTTTGGCCCAGATGAGGCTACATGGGAAATGGAGGATGCCATGAAACAGGCATATCCGATTTTGTTTACAGCTATACATGCAGGTCATGTTGATAGATAGAACATCGAGGATGATGTGCCTTTAAGGGGGAGGGAATTGTAACACCCTGTTTCCTCCAGTCTGTAAAAATAACTATACTGGCCAAGTATTGTGGCAAACTCAAAAATGTGAATGTGTGATGTGAATAGAACTTGTGAAAAAAGGTCGATGAATGTGAATAATATTATGAATATATATATTGCAGGACTACTGAGAGGAGAATATGCTGAAAAAGAGACCATGATGGCTGGATAAAGGTGGTGGAAGGCACCTGGAATGGTGGCGTTAACTTCCATTGAAAACCAATACCGTATTTGGTCTTCACTAGCCCAGAGAACCAAGAGCGGCTCGCTGGCCTGAAATTAATTACTCGCAGGTTGGTAGGTGGATGGCACCTCATGCATAATGAGGGATGGGGGTAAAACTTCCCATTCATGGGGTCCTAACACCTGAACACCACGAGGGATATTGTGCCACACGCAACCTCACCGGAAAGGAAAAAGGCAGGAGGAGTGTGCGATCACGGGTAGACGCAAGGGAGGAAGAACTCTGGAAAAATATGTAGAGTGAGTGATAATGGAGAAGAAGGAGAGTAACCTTCATTCTCGGTCATTGGTAGAAAGAGACACAGTCTCACAGTATCATGGTCTTAGCTCAGGGGTGGCTAGTGGTAAATCCATTGGGAGTCGCTAAGCCTATGTTTGGGTGGAAACGAGCACCCCTCTCAGCAGTTGCATCACCTCTGGTGTTTTTTTGATAAGTGTTTTGTCTCTGGCATATTGAAATATATATATTTTGACATTTATGCTCATAATATGTGAAATTGTGAATGATTTCAGTGCAAGAATGTCGGTATGGTGTTTTGATCAGTACTGGTAGTTGCATGTTTATAATGGAAAGACTACATATGGCTTATGTTTTCATAAATCACTATTTATATGCATATTAATCTAATTCAGACTTCACATCTGGTTCTTGAGAGAGAGATACCCTTATCTACCTCAGATAGTACCCTGGGTAAGCCACCCCATAGAGATACCCTCCTTAAAAATCCCATCAAGAACCTAGAAAGAGGATGTGAAGGCGCAAGGCCTTAGTAACCCTGCACGAGGAGGAACGATCCTCTTGAAATCCTGAGATGGCTGTGTAGGGATAAGTATCATTTGACGGGTGAGATCCTGTCAGAAGATCTGCGGTCACTCGCGGCCATTAGATTGGAAGGAGAAGAGGGGGCATTAAATTCCTCAACCCCTTTCCTTTGTTTTCACGAGTAGCAAGTAGAGACCGAGGCCCACTCAAGTCCTAGACTTGATGAAGGAGAGAAATAGATGTGCTGAAGACTCTTTAAAGGGTCAAACCTAGGAGAAAGAGCACAAAGCTCCCAAGTCCCTCATAGTTGATGAAGCTCAGGATAGATAGCACCTGGTCATATGCACAGACCTTGTAGGAATTCACATAGGTCGAGGAAATATTTCAGGGCTTCAAAGTAGAGAAGCCCGGGAGGGATAGTGTCATTTTGTGCATGGAGCCATAACTGCAAAGGTCGCAAAAGAGAAGCAAAGGCAAAGACCTTTGATACTTAAGAAAACTTCCAAGGAGAAGAAAGAGAAGTGCATGCTCAAGGAAGAGTTACAACTATCATTAGATTAGCTGGAGAGAAATAGATCTGGGTCATCGAAAATGTACATCCAGATGCACGTAGAATAGAGAAGAAATGGATGACAGAGACACCTCGATATAGAAGTGGCGAACATTCGATAACCGTTGGATCTTGCAGAGTTGCAAGGAGGTTAGGGTTGGTGCAGTCCGAAAGAGGTCTGAGTTCAGGATATTGCATCTCGGGGTTTCGTAAGAAGAGAATGCAAGGGTTGGGTTCTTCACCCATGAAGTAGTGAATTGTGAAATGCAAGGAGGAGAATCTGAACTGTTGAATCCAGGAACGAGAGGACCGTTGGATCAAAACTTCATGGAGATATCGTATATCGGGAGTTCAGGGGTTCAGAGGTTGGAAGGGGCCACTTTCGACTGTAGAAGTCATGAAGTGCTGAGAGTTGAGGCTCGTGAGAACACGTGGCACATCCATCAAGTGAGGCTCGTGTGGCCAATGGGTGGACATGCGTCGCTTCGGAAGGAGTCAACATTCTGTTGACTTCTCGCGTCTCGAAGGTTCGCAAGGTAAGAGCACGAAGGATCAATGCCCCAACTCGCGAGGTTGCGAGATGCGAGAAGTGCGAAAAGGAAGTCAAACCATTGATAACTTTTGCATCTTGGAGGTTTGTGAGATAGGAGCATGAAGGCTTGATGCCCCAACTCATGAGGTTGCAAGATGTGAGAAGTGCGAAAAGGAAGTAAAACCATCGCTGACTTTCACATCTCGGAGGCTCACGAGATAGGAGCACGAAGGCTCGACACCCCAACTCGCGAGGTTACAAGTTTCCAGAGCCTATGCAACACGTGGCACATCCACTTGGTGGGACCCACGTGGTTGATAGTTGGTGTAGCGATAATATGCCCAGAGAGAGGGAGAAGTGGTGATAGGTGGTGGACATGTGTTGTTTGAAATGGGAGTCAACATCCTGTTGACTTCTCGTACTTCAGGTTCTCGTAAGAAAGGAACACAAAGGCCCAACAACTCAAGTCGTGTAGTTGTGAGTTGTGAAAGGTGCTTTCATTTAGGTGCGTATGTGGTCCTATCAAGATAGGGACTAAATAAGGAGAGCTAGTGCTTTGTCATTAAGCGACGGGTAGATCTGGATAGCCAGAATCTATGCACGCAGATCTACAGCCAGGGTTTCATTCCGGAGCCCCTCGTCATTCTACCTTTAAGACTGGACTCACTTGTATCATTGAGTCATGAAACATGAAAAGGCACCTGGTTGGCTTCGCCTGTGGTCCTAACCCACGATCATAGGGAGGTGAACAGGGAAGAACTAGGCTGTGCTAGGCGCCCGTAGGACTTTGGGGATTCTGGCCCTTGAGGAAAAGTGAAAATTTTATTATGTCATAGTGGGTGTGTTACAGTTGGATGTCAAGGTTGTGAAACAATCATGTCTTCCAGGAATTTCAAGACTTTGTCCATACAAGGGCAAAGGTGAGTGAGATGACTCCCTTTGCATAACATGCACGGGAACTTGACTCTACTTTTCTTCTTCCCAACAATATCTTAACTAGTCTACGGGAAATCATTAACATGTTTTTTAGAGGCTAATGACATGGGTTGGTGAGGATGTGTAGACCATGCTTCTATAACCTTGGATAGACTAGGGCATTCCTTAAGAAGATGGCTACCTTTACAAAGCCTGCAAGGGTACTTGGGCTTACGAGTTGTTGGGGTGATCTTGACATCATCAACACTCCTAGCATGATTAACAGTAACTGGTTGTTTTCCAACATGTTTGACAGTGGTTGGAAGCTTTGACCCTTGTTTACCTTCTAAAGGGTCAGTGGCCCGAGTTCCTGAAGAAGGAAGAGAGAAGAACTTTTCCTGAGTAAAGAAGTTGCATTTTCCTTTATAAAAACCTTATTAAAGAGGATGTTCGCAGGTTGCTATATATGCAGGGTGTGAGAATGCTTGATTCTCTTAGGCTGCACCATAGCTGGGTTGCGAGAGGTTCAAAGGTTTCTCTATAGGTAGGGTGCGAGAATGCTCATACGTGGGAAAAACAAGCATTTTCTCGAATCTTCTAAAAGGAGAAACTTCCATGGTGAGGTGGCATCCAAATGGTTTGGATCTTACTCGCTTTCATGATTTGGTGGGATCATCCTAACCTCCTCACCTTATCCTCTTATGCTTATAAAAGGAGATGATCTCTCATGGAGAAAGTTAGCTTTTGGGACTAGCTAAGTTGGATTTGGCTTGGAATTATTAGCTTGGTTGGAGTGGTTTTGAGTTTTGCCTTTGTCAATATAGATTGTGAATATTATTAGATCTATGCTCTCAGAATTCTTGGAGTGGAAGTGTGTGGGGAACGAAGGATAGTTGGAAGGGACCTTACGACATCAAGGCCATGGTTGTAATCTCTCTTTAACATTTAATATGATACAGTAATATGATTCTTTCCTATAAATCTTGTTGTGTTTTATTGTATGATTCCTTGATCATGTACATAGGTTTATATTGAGTTTATGCTATTACTATCACTTTGGTTGGTTTCATTATTTTGTAGAGTCATCATTGTATGAGCATTGGAATGAAGCTAGGATGGTGGTGGCGAGAGGAAGCGACGTTTAAATGGTATGTCACCTATCCCTCTTTAGTTAGTAAATTCAATATCTAGAACTTAAGGAAAGTGTTTTGTTCTGGTGTGTTTTGTTCTAGATCTAGGTGGATCTAGGGAGATCAGTTAGTGTCCACACCTACCGATTTGTCCGATAATAGAAACACCGAAAACTATTCCATACCTGTTGACCACTCCAAGTCCCGGGTCAACAAAACATTACCCATATTCCACATGTCCTTCATTAATCGACAGTTTTGAACACTTCGATATTTTTCAGGACGTTTCCATGTCCATCCTCCAGTCTATGCAAAGGTCAAGGACGATGGATATAGAGCTCCAACATATCCTTCCGGGGCTCCTGGGTAGATTAACCCTAGGCTTGGTGATTCTGACTAAAGCCTCCCTAAATCACCAAGCTATAAACTCTACAGTGTGGGTAAAGTAAACTCATGGATTTACTATCAGGGTACCCTTTTCAAGGGACTTACTCTGACACAGGAGTACGAGGAAAGTTTACCGGTGAAGTGCCTTCGAGAACTATGATCAGGGCATAGCGCGAGTTAGGTAGATGGGGCCATTCTCTAGGGCAAAGACTCATATTCTGAACCTATTTATTCTATGCCTAGATCGATTATGGTAATACCAATATCAACGTGCATCCATTTTTCCTAAAACAAAACAAAAACAAACACTTTCATACAAAGAACATACATGCGTGTATAAAATAGGAGCATACATTCGTGATAGGTTAATTTAAATTACAAGACATGAAACTTATCAGAAAATCACTAGGCATGTTGCAACTACTGAGAGGGGTGCTCGTTTCCACCCAATCGTAGGCTCAGTGAATCTAGATGGATTTACCACTAGCCACCCCCGAGATAGACCACGACGCTTTGAGATTCAGTCTCTTGTTTTCTAGCTAAATGGAAGTCCAAAACCAAGTTTTTTTTTTCTCTCCTTCTCCACTATTCGGGACTCTTTATCCCTCTAGAGCTTCTTCCATCTTCTCTTCCATGATCCCTGTCGTGTATACTCTCTCCCCCCTCTCCCTTTCCCCCACACTTCCTTTCTTACCTTGTTCTGCAAGGTTGTGTGTGGCGTGAATTACCCCATCCGTGGTCACATCTGAGGGCTTCTACAGATGGGCGGTTCACCCCCATCCCCTCATTAAATATTTAAGAGCCTCCCCACCTACCATCCTTGCGAGCAATTCATTCCAGTGCTAGAGAGAAGCTTTGGTCTTTGAGCCAGTAAAGACCAATATGGTATTGGTTCGGTGGAAGTTAACGCCACCATTCCAGGTGCCTTCCACCACCTTTCTTTAGCCATCATGGTCTCTTTCAGCACATCCCCCTCCCAACAGTCATGCAACACATATTCGTAACATTATTTACATTCATTGGCATTTTATACAAAGGTCTGTCAAATCAAACATTCACATCTTTGAGTTTGCCATAGTTCTTGGCCAATATAGTTATTTTTACAGACTAGAGGAAATAGGTTGTTACAATATCTCGAGTGGATTGTTAAAGAAAATGTTTGATGATAATTCCATGTGGCGATTTTTGTTTGGCTCTAATTATATTCACTCGTTAATTACAATTAAACTTTAGATTATAAATAGAGACATAAACCAATGAACAGGGGTCGATGGTTGTTGTAAGAACTCTTTTTTTTTTGGTTGTTAAGAATTATTTTGAGACTGCTATGAATTGAGAAGTCCTTTTGAACCAAAGACAAGATATTTTCATCATATGTATATGATTGGACTTGGAGAAGAATTACTTCCGATCCTATTCCATGAATGATGCAGTAATGAGTAAGAGCAATTAATTATGTTGTCAAGTTATCTGGTGCAATGTATTAATGTTCTTTTCTTTAATGATGAAGATAAATCGTTGTGTTATCATGTGATGAATGTTATGGTATATGAATTATTTTTCTTTCCATAATATTTTTACATATGTGTTTTCTTTCCCATAGTTAGTTTTTCAGATAGTAATTGGATGCTCATTTGGTTAATGTATTAGTACTAGTCCTATGGTATAGAATCATTATATGCATGTTTGAGTAGCAGGTTATCCCAAGCTCAGCCTCTTCCTAGTATTTAAAAATTAATATTGTTATTTGTCAAGTTGGTTTATAATGGCTTGCATCTCTCACACCAGTCCCACCTCAAGAGAAAATATAGAGAAGAAAAATCCTAACTGAAGGGAGAGCCTTCACAAGAAAGCATAAATCCCATCGATAAATTGGTTGGATCACAAGAACTAGAGAACCATTCCATATTTAAATGTTGTAGAGTCTAATTGGGACTCGGTGGCAGGTTTGGTTCTTACTATTGAGTCTAGGGACTTAAGTCCCATCAGCACAATCCTCCTTCTTTTGGGTGGAACAACCAACCTGGCGGACAAGCTTTAGCTCAAGTTCTATTGTACAACCCCACCTCCTCAGGGAAAATTCTGAATAATACATTGATCATGAAGAATATTCCTCTATCCTCCATATTCCAACCTAGAGGAGTTCATTTTCACATGGTGGGAAGCCCCCAACCTGGATCTAATCCGACTGGGGGAAATTTCTATAACCCTCAACAAAACATTCTAGTCAGAATGATGCCCAACCAACCTTATATGAATCATCCTAGAGGAGAGAATTATAATTTTGAAAAACACCATGGTATTTACCAAAACCATGGATGATCTAGATGGATGTATATGGCCACCCACCTTTTCCAAATGGCTCAAAACAGTTTTCTAGCAATTTTGGCAATTTACTATTTTTAGCAGTTTTCACTTCCAAGGGCATTTTGAGGGCCTAAATGAAGGTTTTTCGGGATCGATCTTCTCATTGATAGCCTACAACATTATTTATGCCACAAAATTAATCTCCTCAATGATACCTTTCCAACGGGCTATCATACGCCTAAAACAAAAATTGTATGCAAAAGTTATGACCCCAGGAAGTTAATGTACTAACTTACCCAAACAAGGCCCACATGACTTTTGACACTTCATCTCCTAGGGTTCAGTTTTTGGATGTCTAAGGTTTTTGGAATTCATTTTTATTGTAAAAGTGAGTTTAGATCCCCATTTTAATGACCTTCTTGCGAATGAGCGTAGCTGTCACACCTCTTCTCAGAGATAAGCTTCCACCTCTCCAGCAAGCTTGTTTCCGCTGCAATTTACAGTTTCATCTTATTTCATTATTGAATAGAAAACATGTTTTACTGTATCTCTGTTATTTTGTGTTAAGAATCTGATAATAATCTGTATTCATTTCATTCTTCTCATAAAATTAGGATCAGTGGTATTAGAGGGGTATGTTCCTTGTCGTTTTAATGCATGTCCCCAATGAGGTCAGAGTACAAAGAGTTGGGTCTTGAGTTTGTTTCTATTGAGGACAAAATCTCTCGCATGCCCAAGCGACCTCTCATGGTAGGAGAAAATAAATATGATGGGACAGGAGATCCTTTCCAAATGTTGATTGAGGAATCCCTCATGCAACAGAGGAACGAGATGATGGATAGTTTCGTACAAATCATTGGACGACTAACAACAGGCGATGCATATACTTCAAGCATAGGCACCACCCCCTTCAAGGTACAAATAAACTTCAATATTCCTATATTTGAAGGTCATATAGAAGCATATGTTGTAGACAAGTGGTTGAATATGCTAGAAGGGTATTTTTCTGTCCATAACTTCTCAAATAGAGAAAATATTACTTTTGCGCTCCTCAAAGTCGTCTCCCATGTCAAATATTGGTGGGAAACATTCTGTGAGAAAAAGGAACAAAGGAACCCTCATTATTTATAGTGATAGCCACCTAGGATTCCTTCAGGTATGTTATTAAGGAACAATACTACCCTGTCGGAAGTTATGATGACTTATATACCAAATGGACCACACTGCGGCAAGAAAGAGACCAAGTAGTGCCAGATTTCACAAATATCTTCCATACCTTTCACACCAAGCTGGGTATCAAAGATTCAGAGTGACATCTAGTGCTCAAGTATCATGGTTATCTACATAGATACATCCAAACTGAAATGAAATTTCTATACATCTCATCCTTGGGCTCGGCCTACCGATATGTCATCAAAATCGAGCAGAAGCTTAAACAAAAGACATGGAAATTTGGGCCTGGGAACCCCTCACAAAAAAAGCTAGGAAAGGGTAGCGCCAACCCACAGAACAAAGGACAGAGAAAATATGCATAGTATAAGGACAACCATTCTAGGACAAAAGAAAAGAAGGACACTGGAAAGACAAATAAAGATACGAGGAAGTGGTGTGGCTTCCATAAGAGCCCTTGGCATAACACTGTTGATTATCGCTCAAAGAAATTGCTGGTGGCCGAAGTGAAAGCCTCTGAATTAGATGCAGATTCTGACTCTAAGCCAGAACCAAAAAGGGAAAGACAGATCGTTGATGTGGAACCCAATGATATCGTTGCTACCACCAAGCTCTAGCCTGGTGAACCAGATGAGCCAGAAGAAGGAGAGCGCCTTGTCCATTCACAAATGTGGGTAAAAGGCAACCCACTGCACTTCATCATTATAGCGGTAACCAGAAGAACCTCATCTCTATAGAGGTCATCAAGAAAATAACCCTACCCACAATGCCTCACTGACAATCCAACACCATTGGATGGCTCTACCAAGGAAGCGATCTCTGCATCAACCAATAGTGTTGAATGTCATACGACATCAAGCCCTTCAAAGATGAGGTATTGTTTGATGTTTCTCCTCTCAAAGTTTGTGATGTTCTTTTGGGACAACCTTATTTATGGAAATGTCATGCTATATATGAGTCTAGGCCTCATAGTGTTATTATTACTTTGAACAGGAAATTGTATAGGATACCTAAGGCAGTCCCACCTAGTGCTATTTCCTTGATCTCTGCTAAGTAATGCAGGAAGGTCACCTCTCAGATGGGGAATTTTGTATTCTTCATGATTTGCTCTCAGAATAAGAGAAAAATCATAGCCACATCTAGGGTCTCTTTGGATGACCTCTCCACATAGTAGAAGAAAGTAGATAAGGTCATGGAAGAATACTCACATATCATCTCCTCACCTATCGGGGTACCTCTGTATTGCCAAGTCAAGCACCCCATCGATATAATCCCCGATGCACTACTACCCAATGGGCCAATCTATTGTCACTCTCTGTTAGAGAATGAGGAGATCAAGTGACAAATCCATGAACTTCTCCACAAGGGGCACGTCCGTCCCAACTCATCACCTTACAGGAGCCCAATCATGCTTGTACAGAAGAAAGATGGAACTTGGTGACTCTGCATTGATTATCAGGCTCTGAATAAAATCATAGTCAGAAACTGACACCTGATTCCCTAAATCAATGACCTCCTTGATCAACTCACGAGGCTAAATACTTCAGTAATATTTACCTGAAGTATTGCTACCAATAGGTCCCAATAGAATAGACAGATGTATGGAAGACCCCCTTCAATTCAAAGGACTTTTTGAATGGTTGGTCATGTCCTTTGGTTTGACAAATTCTCCAACAACTTTCATGAGGATGATGGACGATATCCTGTGACCATTCACTAATAATTTTGTAGTGGTGTATCTGGATGACATTCTCATTTATAGCAAGACTTGGGCCAAACACTTGCAGCATATTCAACAGGTTCTGCACAACCTGTGGTAGCACAAGCTATATGCCAAATTGGAAAAATGCTCCTTTGGCATGGACAAGGTCCATTACCTGGGATAAATCATTGATCAACATGGTGTACCTGTGGATCCAACCAATATCCAAGTCATTCATTGGGAAGCCCCAACCACACTCATTGAGCTTTAGATATTCTTAGGCATTGCCAATTTCTACCGCATGTTTGTGTTGGGATTATCCCATATTGCATGGTCCCTTAGCCAAATCACTAGGGGTGGTGTTAAGGAAAAATTTGCATGGGGCCAGTCCGAACAACAAGTGATCGATGATTTGAAGCAAAACTTGTGCTCATCCCCAATACTTTCACTACTAGACCTGCAACATCCCTTTGAGATCGAGACATATGCTTCAGACTATGTTGTGGGCATTGTTCTCACTCAGCTGGCCACCCTATGGCCTATCATAGTGAGACACTATCCAATGTTGTCCATAAGTACCCTACTTACGAAAAAGAAATGTACTCCATTGTGAAATCCTGTTGCCAGTGGAGCTATTGCATTCTTGGGAAGGAGACATTCATCCACATTGATCATAATCCATTGCAGTTTATGCAGACACAAGGAAAATTGCAGAATGACCGCCATCAAAATTGGTCCACATACTTGCAGCAATTCCACCTCAACATCAAGTATAAAATAGGGAGCACCAATCACATCACTGATTTCCTCAGCAGACCACCATCCGTGGAACTCACCATGGTGCTAGACTCTTGTGGCCATGAGACCTATGGATGGCCCCAACTCTGTGAAACAGAACCGAACTTCACTACCACCTACCAAATGTTGGGTGCAAACATAGTTGTCGATAATTTCTATCTTCAGGATGGGTTATTGTGTCATGTTGGCCATATATATGTCCCATCAAGTGAGCGAGTGAAGCTGATATAGGAAGCCCAGTACATTCAGGTGGTAGGACACTTCGGCGTGGAAAAGACAGTGGTGATGCTATAGAAACATTTCTACTGGCTGAAACTCTGACAAGAGGTCAGCAAGTATATCAGGTCCTCCACTGCCTATGCTATTTCCAAACTAACCACTAAGAAACAGGGCATGTACACCCCTCTGCCTACTCCTAACAGGCCATGGGAATCCATCTCAATGGACTACATGTCAGGCCTCCCATTCACCAAGTGAGGAAATGACTGTGTTTTTTTGGTTGTTGACCAATTTTTTAAGATGGCTATTCTGGTTTCCTGCAAGAAGAGCATCACAGTAGAGAACACTGCCAAGTTCTTATTTGAATGGGTCTGGGTACATTTTGGACTCTCACAAACCATTGTCTCAAATAGGGACAGTCGATTTCTCAACACATTCTGGTCGAGCCTCTGGTCACTGCTGGAAACCAAGCTAACCAAATCCACAACCTTCCACCCCCAGACAGATGGCCAAACCGAGGTCATAAATCAAATGGTTGTTCATATCCTTCACATGTATAATTGAAATCACCCTTTCACATGGGATGATATTCTTTCCTATGTCCAATATAGCTACAACCGATCCCTGCATAGCTCAATCAACCACAACCCCTTTCAGGTGGGGTTGGGATTCCAAACTTTGGGTCCCATAGATGTTGCACTTCCCCTTGCAGTCAACTCAACCAACTCATCTCTTGTTCCAACTAAAGTTGACAAATCCACCTGGTTCATTGAGAGGATCCATCAAATCTACCAACAGGTTCAGGATATCCTATATAAGTCCAATGACAAGTACAAACTACGCCATGATCAACATCGGGTGCCACATAGGTTTCTGGTGGGAGACAAAGTTTGGTTGAATTTGCAGAAATAATGCCTTAAGGACCCCATTGGAAGATTTTCCCACTCTATTATGGGTCATACACCATCACCAAGGCCATGGGGGATAATTATTTTGAGCTCAATATTTCTCCTTTCCTTGGCTTGCACCCAGTGTTCAATGTGGATCTCCTTCGCCCTTATTTCCCACCATTATTGGACACCTCAGATGTAGCAGAACAACTGACACCAAAAGAGATCAACCCCAAATGCATCCAATAGGAATATAGCTATCAAATTGTGGAAAAACATATCAAGGGATCTCAACAATAAAGGATCTAACTTTATCGAGTCGTCAAAGCAGGACAACTCCTGCACCAAGGCAAGTGGCTCACATGGGGCAAAGTTCAGCAGAAATTTCCTCATCTGATGGGGGAAATCAACACAATGGAGACCATTTATTCCTAAGGAGGGAGTATATATCCATATGGATATTGGTGGCCATCCACCTATTCCAACTAGCTCAAAACAATTTTCTGGCAATTTTGGCAATTTACTATTTTTAGTAGTTTTCACTTTTGGGGCCATTTTGAGGGCCTAAATGAAGTTTTTTCTGGATTGAGCTTCTCAATGATATCCTATGACATGATTGAGGCCCAAAAATAAATCTCCTCGATGATACCTTTGCAACAGGATATCATACGCCTAAAATGAAGATCATATGCAAAAGTTACGACCCCGGGAAGTTAATGTACTAACTTACCCAAACGGGGCCCACATGACTTTTGGCGCTTCATCTCCTAGGGTTAGGTTTTTGGATGTCTAGGGTTTTTTGAATTCCTATTTATTGTAAAAATTAATTTATAACCTCATTGTAATGATCTTATTTTGAATGAGCGCAGCTGTCACATCTCTTCTCAAAGATAAGCCGCCAACATTCCGACAAGCTTGTTCCCGCTGCATTTTATAGTTTCATCTTATTTCATTATTGAATAGAAAATTAGTTTTACTATATCTCTATTATTTTGTGTTAAGAATATGGTAATAATCTGTATTCATTTTGTTCTTCATATAAAATCTGGATCACTGGATGTCCTACAAATCCACAAACACAATCTTTCCCAGGATGTTGGGGCCAGATGTTGCAACCTCGTCTCCCTTTTTTGGCCATGCTTAATATGAAAGATTTGTCTAAGTTAATGAATGACCCTATGAGTCACTATCCTACATGGCCCTTATTCCCCACCAAAATTCCTTTATACATCTAGAATTTCGAGGGTAAGAAAGGGGATGACCATGGTGATCACGTCAGTGCCTTTCACCTTTGGTGCTCATCAAACTCCCTTAATGATGATTCTGTTCATTTGAGATTATTTCAATGCACCCTCATCGGAGTTGCTACAAAATGGTATATTGAGCTACCTAGGGGGTCATATGGTACTTTTATTCAGTCGGTGATGGTATTTATTAACCACTTTCAGTTTCCCATTCGTTATGATGTTGGCCTAGAATTGTTGTCGACTTTACGCCAGGATACTGCCACTCATATCTCGGACCATATCCAGTAGTGGCATAGATGAAAGAGGTTGATTAACACCCCTATACCCCTAGCCTTTATTTTATAATGGTTTCTTGAGTCTTTGCACCCTCCTATCTTGAAGAATGTTGCTACTTCCAGGGTTACCACTGAGGAAGAAGTGATATTTAGAGCCCAATAGTTAGATTTGATATATTCTCAGTATGGGATGTTGTACCATCTTCTTCCTGATGCACCACAGTGAATTTACAACCTGATACAAAAACCTAGACCTCATGTCGATGGATTTGTAGGTGTCTCCCATGTAAAGTCCGTAGACTCGGTGACAAGCCAGATGAAACAATTCTATCTAAGCCAGTTTGCAAGAGGACCAACCTCATATGTGTATTCCAACCCCACTCAGTTGGCAGATGTACACTCTGTGCAATCACTGGCCAACCCGAATGGTAACCAACAACTAGGAGGGAATAAGAAGAAAGGATGTAATAACCATAAGGGTGGGAAGAATGGTAATAAACCCAAAGAAAATAATAATAATGAGAAGACAGATAATAATGTTTGAGAGGGAAAATGAGAAAAACATAAGGTGAAGTTTTCCTGTAAGCTTTGTGTTAACATTAATTCCTCTTAGGAGGGGTGGGTTGTTTTCTCTCTTTTGAGCCTGTAGCCCAAGCTGTGAAGAATAAGGCCTAAAATTCCAAAAAAGGCATTTTATTCAAAGGGTGCAGTCATGAGCGCCAAGCGCAACACACAGAAGAAGTCCTTTTTGGGCTTAAAATCAAGCGAGCGGGAATTTTGTTTTCAATGGCAAGGATTCATCGACGGAGAAGAGAAATGGTCGATGGGTAATTGCAGTCAAACGAGTTGTGCCAAGTATAGCGCAAAAGTTTTCAAGGAAGTGAATGGTCAGAATTCTCCATGGAGAACTTGCGAAGTTACGAGGGCCATTGATCACGATCGGTTTAAGCGTGGGATTATTTCTTGAACTCGAGGTTCGTGAGTTCGGAGGGTGGACTATATCCTTTGGTTGCGTGAGATTGCAAATCATGATAATTGTGGAAAGGAAAGGAGCCATCATGCCTCGGGACTTCGCAAGGGGAGAATGCCAAAGTTCAACACTCCAAATCGTGAGATCGCGAGTTGTGAGAGGCACTAGTACTTGAGCCCTGGACGATGGTTACATGTGGAGGGAATTGACAATAGAAAGAGCTATACACGTATCATCATCTCGCGTCTCAAGACTTCGTAAAAGGGGAGCATGAAGGCTCTACCCTCCAACTCGTGAGATTGCGAGTTACGAGAAGTTTTCAAAGGGGAGTCAACCATCACTGACCATCGTGTCTCGGGACTTCGTAAGGGGAGAATGCTAAAGTTCGAAACTCCAACTCGTGAGATCACAAGTTGCGAGAGGCACTAGTACTTGAGCCCTGGCCAATGGTTACATGTGGAGGGCGCTGAAAATAAAAAGAGTTATACTCGTATCACCATCTTGCGTCTTGGGACTTCGTAAAAAAGGAGTCAAGGGTCTTCGACCCATGAACTCGCCATTAATGAAATGCAAAAGAGATTTTAATGTTGGGTCCATGATCCTAACACCGGGGTTTTATGAAGTATGGCTAAAAAAAGTGAGCGTGCAGGGCAAGAGTCATTCAAATGGTGAAATAATCGTGGTTGTTAGTCTTTAAAATCCAATCTAACCATTGATCATAGAGCAGTCTCAATCGTCCATCCAAAGGGACGTGTGGCGCACGGTCAGGCCATGTCGACATTTCAGCTACCGGGACTTCCAAGGGTAAGGGGTTTTTCTCTTCCATTGCATTTCAAAATCCCAAACCCCGAAATGCCAAAAGAGCCTTTGAGGATAAGTGGAGGGTCATGGCCTATGGTCACTTGGGGAAATAGAAAGAGTTGTGCAAAAGGGCCAAACAATCCAGGTTTAGTTGCAGAGGGGATCGTCGCGATCTCCAGGTGCCAGTCCAACTCGATCTCAACCCTGGTTCCTACTAGGAGTAAATGAAGGTGGGAGGAGGTGGTTGGAACCTCTCCTCACTCATTAATTGTAAGGTATGGAGGATCTAGCAGGCAGTCTTCCTGAGATGGTCTTGTGTGCTGGTTTTTTCCAAAGAAGCCATGCCGAGTCCTCGACTAACTAGAGAAGTCTACACACGCTAACTCAACATTTAATGGATCAACTACCCCCTTGCAAGAACCATACAAAGTTAAGGTGGCATCTAATGAAGGAGTTTAGACTATATTTGACCAAAGATATGCCATGCCCTGAAAGTCTAGGATGCCTCTGTTGGGAAAATGTTTAGGAGTATATGTACTTAGTTTTTTTATTTTTGAAAGTATCGATGGTAGAGAAAATCTCCCAATTGTAAAGTTTTAACAGACTCTCTAGTTCTCTGGTTATGTATCTGTATGTGAGATTTCTTGTTTTATAACATACAACTTTCTTATCCCATCTAGTTTCATCTCATACTGAGAGAGTTCATGATCGACTGATTCGTGTGAATTGTTGTGACTGTGTTATGGTAAAGGATTTATTGTAACACTGTTATATTCTCCACTATTGCCTATATTTAAGTGTAAGAAGATCTTACATTCAAGATTTTCTTCTACAGGCTGTTAGAATCCCGATGCCTATAGCAGCCCTCAGCTTTTCCTCATATAAGTCTTCCTCCTATTCACCCTTACTAAAACTCATTGTCTGAAGTTTAATTAAGACCTCACCTACCTCTGCATGTCAAGGCTAGTTTCGGAGTTAGAACAACATAATTCCGAGTTTTCTTCCACTTGATAACCCTCTATAAACAAATTGTGACATAAACTAATGGGCGTCGGGCTCTGCTCCTGCTGCAATCTAGGAGTGACTTCCAACGCCAACATTTTTGACACCATTGTCGGGAAAGAAGTTGAAAATTTTCCCCGAGATTGAACGACACTGAGCCTCTGATTCTGAAGGTGCATAAGGAATTAGAGCCTTTGAAGATTTCTACTATGCACCTGGCGACTCCATTGTGACGACTCCACTGGAGTGAACTTGTTTTTCTAGTTGTGGATTCTAGAGGCAGACACACGCGGTCCCATCCATAGCTGCCTCTAGCTACATCTGAAGCTGATCTGGAGGTGATTTTCAGAAAAGGAAAGGCCTCTGAAGGAGAAACTTCCACCGCCGAACTAGGTAATCCACCATCTCCTTCTGTAGAACCTCCATTTTATTCTCCTCATCTTCCTAGCATACCTTTCTCTGAAGTTTCTCGTTTCCGAAATTTCAGGAGTGTTCCTGCTAAGTTTTCCCCTCCCTGTCTGGGATTGGAGGGAGAAATCCTTGTCACTCCCCTTTCCCCTGATGTTGTACCTTGGCGTGGAATCAGGACCACAAAAGACTTCCCCACTCCTAGATTTACCACTCCTCCTCTTGTTACTATTGCCACTTCTACACAGAGAGAAGCATCTACTGACTCAAGCCTGTTAGCCTTCTCCCTAAATCCCCCATTGTTTCCTGGAATCTCATTCCCAGTATCCCCATTTCGAGCCCCTTCTCCTCCAAGTTCTCCTCCACCTAATATCCCTATGGCAAGAGCCAATCCCGCTATGAACAGAATGGAGGCTATTATAGCTTCTAGGTATGCTCCCCTTGTGTTACCTTAGCCTCTCAATGCCCTTCCAGTGGATGGATACCTCAAGTAGCTGCCCAAGTTTATAGGCGAGGGGGACATAGCTGCAGAAGAACACCTTGAAGCCTTCTATAGTTTTACAGACGATCATGTCATCATGCATGAAAATGTATGGATGAGGATTTTCATCCATAGTCCAGAAGGTGAGGCTCAAAATGGTTTAGGGCCCTGCCTCCTAGATCTATTGATGGGATTGAAGCTTTAGATAGTGCCTTTTTGAGACAATGGGGAGACAAGAAGGACTTCATGTATTACATGACTGAGTTTGGGTTTTTGAAGAGAAAGGAAGGAGAGTCTGTCTCTGACTTCTCCAAAATATTTTATAAAATGTACAATAAGATCCCCACCGAGATAAATCCCTCTGAAGCCTCTGCAAAGATCACTTATGCCAGTGCTTTTGATCTTGATTTTTGCCTCCTTTTGAGGGAAAGGAGAGCCACCACTCTTGCTCACATGTAGGATGCAGCCGTGGAAGTAGAGTCTAACATATTGGCTATTGACCGACTTAGGAATAAGGGTGATAGAGATGTATCTAGGAGAAGAATAGAGGCCTCCCATCCCATTCCTCTCCCCTTCCCCTTCAGATGGATGAGGTAGCTAAAGTACTAAAATCCCTTTCATTTAGGATGGAGAAGTGGGAGTTAGAGGGGGATCCCATGTACAAAAACCCCCAGAATACTGATAAAAGAGGTTTCAGGAGGCCTAATAAAAATATGCCACAGAATTTTCCAAAGGAACAAAGAAGCAGAGACATGGATGATCATGGATGATCATAGGATTCAAACCCCTCTCTAGAATAGCCTAGTTGCTCATGAGGAAGAGGAGGAGGTGGATGAACTCGACCCTGAGATCCACTGCATCGAGGACACTTCCCTGTTTCCTCATTTGACTCAATCTGCATATGAAGAATCTCTTATCAACACCCAAATCAATGAGTTGAGTAAAGGGGAAAAGGCCAGCAACACTCCTAACAGATACAGTCTCAGGTCAAAAAAGAAAGAAGGGAATTTTAATAGCCAGCATCAACCCCTCATAGTGGAAAGGCCTACTAAAGCTACAACAACCACTACTAAAGAAAAGAAAACTCAGAATGCTTCACCAACAACCAAGGAACCTGTCTCCGAGGTAAGGGAAGCTCCTAAGTCTCTCTTCTCCTTTAGTTTTGAGCATGAGATTTAGAAGATTAGAATTCTTATACCCCTATCCGAACTAGTTAAAAATGAAGATTTCAAAAGGTCCCTCTCTAAGCTGCTACAGTCTGAGCCCCCCTAGCCTTCCACAGACTCAATAAATCTCTAAGATGAAAATCCATTAGTCATCCTAGGTCCCATGGTAGAAGATAGAGATGATTCATCCCCTCCTTTCTACACATCCCTGAACATACATGATAAAGTGTTGCATAATTTCCTCATGGATTCAGGGGCTTCCCATAAACTTATGCCCAAAATAGTTATGGAAGAATTAGGACTGGAAGTGACAAAGGA
Source organism: Picea engelmannii (assembly GCA_009831015.1). Lineage (NCBI taxonomy): Eukaryota > Viridiplantae > Streptophyta > Pinopsida > Pinales > Pinaceae > Picea > Picea engelmannii. Next base: position 162,126 of record ML789630.1, read on the forward strand.
TTATCATGATTTGTACTCTTTTGATTCAAGGAGGGTGCAATGTCTTGGAGTCATCAAAGACTTGGCGGTCTCTCTATTTCAGCTGCCAATGAAGAGTGTGGTCATGGACATTGTAGTGGCCAACGTTCCTCCCAAGTTTGGCATGCTGCTGTCAAGATCTTGGATTAAAAATCTTGGAGGAACATTACATATGGATATCACATATGCTACTATTCCAGTCTTTAGAGGGGAACATAGGAGGTTGTACAGAGAAGCCCAACTAGCATATATTATCAGTGATGAAGGAAACCCCACCAATCATCCCATCTTTGAACTGGACACTGATTTGGGGTTTAGTCTTTTATTGATCACTGATGCTTCTGAATCCCCTTTCCAAATCAGAAAGAAACCCTTATTTGATCATGGGACACCTCCTCCAAACACCTCCATTTGGAAAATGTTTTTCGACGGAGCTTCTTCTAGTGAAGGCGCTGGTGCTGGAGTGGTTTTCATGTCACCTTCTCAAGAGACCATATCCTTGTCATACAAGCTGGAATTGGAAATAACCAACAATGTGGAAGAGTATGAAGCTCTTGTTTTGGGTATGAGGCCTGCAAAAGAAATGGGAATAGGGGAGATGGAAGTATTCAGAGATATTGAATTGATAATCCAACAAGTCAGGAATGTCTATCGGGCCAAGCATCCTCGGCTCAAAAGTTACAGGAACGAGGTATGGGACTTGATTGATAATTTCTTCTCAGCTTTCAACATTTCTTTTGTCCCAAGGGAGGATAATGCTTTGGTCGATTCCTTAGCTGTCTTAGCTAGTCTATTTAGGATCCCTCTGTAGCCTAAGATCCCATGTGGGGTCGAGATAAGATATAGGCCATCCATCCTAGACAATGTAAATCATTGGAAGGTATTCGAAGATGATATTGAAATTGAAAAATTTCTCCAATCCGTTGATGAATTTTCTGCATTGCACATTGATCAAGATCCTGACCTTGAAGGTGACCCTTACCCTATGGTGTTTTTCAATGAAATTTCTAATCACCAGATTATTCAGCTGCCTAGCAATCACATTCTGAGGGGACTAGTCCCTTTAGAAATATTGTTTGATGGGAATGATGTGGCAATAAAGGGTAGGGTTTCAGATGAAGATGCTGACACAACTGAGTGCAACATTGGCACACAGGAGGAGCCTAAGTTTTTCAAGTTGTCAAGCAGCCTGACCCAAGAATAGAGGGCCAAATACACTGAACTATTAAGTGAATTTGTTGATGTGTTTTCATGGACCTATGAAGACCTCAAGACATATGACACATCTGTCATTGAACACAAGATTCCACTGAAGGAAGAGGCTAAACCATTTAGGCAAAAGCTAAGACAGATAAACCCTATGTTGCTTCCTATCAAGGAAAGAGAAGTGAAGAAGTTGTTAGATGCCCAAATCATTTTCCCCTTGAGATATTCTGAATGGGTGGCCAATTTGGTCCTGGTAAGAAAGAAAAGTGGAGAAATCAGGCTCTGTTTCGATTTTAGGAACCTGAACAAGAGCTCAAACAAAGACAATTATTCCCTGCCAAACATGGAACACATATTGGAGAGGGTAACTAGTGCATCTAGGATATCCATGATCGATGGTTTTTATGGCTATAACCAGATATCAGTCATACCTAAGGACAGAGAAAAAATGGCCTTCACCACTCCTTGGGGCACATTCATGTATGCCAAAATTTTGTTTGGAATAATGAATGCAGGAGCAACATTTCAGCAAGCCATGGACATAGCCTTCATCGAGGAGAAAGACCAGTTTGTGGTGATCTATCTGGATGACATCACAGTCTTCTCCAGGTCTGATAAAGAGAACTGTTATCACTTATGGAAAGTTTTCTCGAAATGACAGAGGTTTGGTCTTTCTCTAAATCCTAAGAAATCTTTGTTTACTATGATGGAGGGAAAGTTGTTAGGCCATATAGTATCAGCAAAAGGAGTGAGAATTGATCCCAGTACAGTAGAGGCAATTTAGACCCTATCACTTCCCAGGTCTAAAAAAGAAGTCCAGGCCTTTCTAGGAAAGATTAACTTTCTGAGGAGGTTCGTCTCAAATTTTGCTGAGATGGTGAAACACATCACAACCATGCTCAAAAGGGGGAATGAAGTGAAATGGACCACTGAACCCAGGGAATATTTTATCCAAATAAAAATGGCATTGACTGAGGCACCTGTGTTGATCAGTCCTGACTATTCCAAAGACTTCCTAGTTTTTTATTTTGCTTCTTTTGATATAGTAGCAGTGGTCTTATTGCAAAAAAATGAGGAAGGGCGAGAGAAACCCATTGCCTTCTTCAATAAAGCATTAAGATATGCTAAAATCAGGTATGAAATCATGGAGAGATAGGCCTATGCTTTAGTGAAAGCTCTCAATGATTTCAGAGTCTATGTCTTGCACTCAAAATTGACTACATACGTTCCTTCGGCCTTTATGAAGGACATCCTTGTACATCCTGACATAGATGGGAGAAGAGGTAAATGGATTGCTAAGATCTTTGATTTTGACTTGGAAACAAAGCCCACCAAGTTGGTTAAGGGGCAGGGTTTAGCTAAGCTACTAGCTGAATCCAATTGCAGAGCCTTGGGGGTTAGTCTAATCAATACTTGCTCAGGAACTCAACAAGATGATTCGCCCAACCAAAGTTCTCAGGAAAACTTTCCACTAACAAAATGTGCCTGGTATCAAGACATCTTGTACTTTCTATAGGAGTTGAGTCCCCCTGATGGAATGGGTAAAAGTAAGGCAAGATCTTTAGAGCTCAAGGCGGTCAAATATTGCCTCATTGACCAAGTATTGTACTGGAGAGACCCTCTAGGGGTGTTTCTGAGGTGTTCGAGCCCACAGGAATCCCATAAGGTTATATTTGAATTCCATAACGACCTTTTTGGAGGACATTATTTTCGGAAGACAACAACTCACAAAATTCTCAGAGCTGGGTACTACTGGCCCACCTTATTCACCGATGTCTGTAGAGAAGTCAGAGCTTGCATCAAATGCGAAAGGTTCTCAGGAAAGTAGTAGCTTAGATCACTGCCACTGAAGCCTGTAGTAGCTTCAACATATTTTCAATAGTGGGGGATGGAATTCATTGGGGCAATCCATCCTCCATCAAGTGGCCAACACAGATCCATCCTGACTGCAATAGACTATTTCACCAAGTGGATAGAAGTTGCTCCCACCAGAAGTGCATCACAAAAAGTAATTATTAGCTTCCTGGAGGATATAATAGCCAGATTTGGCTGTCCCAATAGGATTGTCACTGATAATGCTACTTCGTTCAAATCTAAGCCTTTGATTAAGTTCTGTGAGCAGTTCGAGATCTCGCTAATTCACTCCACCCCCTATTATCCTCAAGGAAATGGACTAGCAGAATCCTCCAATAAAAGCCTAATCAAGCTCATTAAAAGATTATTGGAAGACAATAAGAGGGCTTGGGATTCAAAGCTCAAATTTTCTCTATGGGCCGATCAAGTGACAATGAAGAAGTCCCTGGAAACCTCGCCTTTTCATCTAGTTTACGGAACAGAGGCAGTTTTTCCCACTCATCTCACCTTACCTGTAGCGAAGTTCTTTCAAGATTATGAAGGAGAGCCAGATCATATGGTCAGAAGGATTCATCAGATGGTGGAAGTATAATAGATCAAGGAACAGGTGATGGATGCAGCTGATATTCATCAATAGAAGGTCAAACAAGCCTTTGACAAGAAGGTCAGGAAGAAGGAGTTTGAGATCGGGGATTTGGTGCTTAAGTGGGATGCACCCAGACAAGATAAGGGAAAACACAACAAGTTTGACGCCCTATGGATCAGGCCCTTCAAAATCTCTGAGATTTTCTCAAATAACACATACAGGTTGCAGGATTTGGAGGGTCATGAGGTTTTTAACAGCCCAGTAAATGGGTATTTTCTAAAGAAATGTTTTGTTTAAGCCTTAGACATCTCCTTTATTTGTAAATATTGTCCTTTGGGTTCTTTGTTTATTTTTTATTTTTCATCTTAGTAAATGACTCCATATCCCAATAGCAAGGCACTGAAGCTGCAAATGAGTTCTTAGATCATCACAAGGACAACTCCATCCCCCATGGAGACTAATGTTAACATTAATTCTTGTTAAGAGGGGTGGGTTGTTTTCACTCTTTTGAGCCCGTAGCTCGAGCTATGAAGAAGAAGGCCTAAAATTCCAACAAAGGCATTTTATTCAAAGGGCACAGTCATGAGCGCCAAGAACAACACACAAAAGAAGTCCTTTTTGGGCTTAAAATCAAGCGAGCGGGCATTTTTTTTTCAATGGCAGGGATTCATCGATGGAGCAGAGCAACGGTCGGTGGGTAATTGCAGTCAACTGAGTCACACCAAGTATAGCATAGAATTTTTCAAGGAAGTGAACGGTCAGAATTCTCTGTGGAGCACTCGTGAAGTTACAAGGGTCGTTGATCACGATCAGTTTAAGCGTGGGATTATTTCTTGAACTCGGGGTTCATGAGTTTGGAGGGTGGACCATATCCTTTGGTTGCAAAAGATCGTGAATCACAAGAATTGTGGAAAGGAAAGGAGCCATCGCACCTCGAGACTTCGCAAGGGGAGAATGCCAAATTTCAACACTCCAACTCATGAGATCACGAGTTGCGAGAGGTTCTAGTACTTGAACCCTGGCCGACGGTTACATGTGGAGGGCACTGAAAATAGAAAGAGCTATACCCGTATCACCATCTTGCATCTCTGGACTTCATAAAAGGGGAGCACAAAGGCTGTACCCTCCAACTCGCGAGATTTGCGAGTTACGAGAAGTGTTCAAAGGGGAGTCAACCATCGCTGACCATCGCGTCTCGGGACTTCACAAGGGGAGAATGCCAAAGTTTGACACTCCAACTCACGAGATCATGAGTTGCGAGAGGTGCTAGTACTTGAGCCCTTGCCAACGGTTACATGTGGAGGGCACTGACAATAAAAATAGCTATACCCGTATTGCCATCTCGCGTCTAAGGACTTCATAAAAAAGGAGCCGAGTGTCTTCGACCCACGAACTCGCGAGTCATGAAATGAAAAAGAGATTTTAATGTTGGGCCCATGATCCTAGTGCCAGGGTTGTATGAAGTATGGATAAAGAAAGAAAGAATGCAAGGCCAGAGTCGTTCAAATGGAGAAATAATTGTGGCCATCAATCTTTAAAAGCCAATCTAACCGTTGATCATAGAGCAGTCTCAGTCGTTCATCCAAAGGGACATGTGGTGCACAATCAAGCCATGTCGGCATTTTGGCTACCAGGAATTCCAAGGGTAAGGGGTTTTTCGCTTCCATTGCATTTCAAAACCCCGAACCCCGAAATGATAAAAGAGCCTTTGAGGATAAGAACAGGGTCATGGCCCGTGGTCACTTGGGGAAATAGAAAGAGTTTTGCAAAATGGCCAAAATATCCAGGTTTAGCTGCAGAGGGGATCGCCACGATCTCCAGGTGCCAGTTTGACTCGGTTTCAACCCTGGTTCCTGCTAGGAGTAAATGAAGGTGGGAGGAGGTTTTTGAAACCTCTCCTCACTCATTAATTGTAAGGTATGGAGGATCCGACATGCAGTCTGCCCGAGATGGTCCTGTGTGTTGGTTTTTTCCAAAGAAGCCATGTCGAGTCCTTGACTAACTAGAGAAGTCTGCACATGCTAACTTAGCATTTAATGGCTCAACTACCCCCTTGCAAGAGCCATGCAAAGTTAAAGTGGTATCTGATGAAGGATTTCAGACCAGATTTGACCAAAGAGATGCCATGCCCTAAAAATCTAGGATGCCTCTGCTGGGAAAATGTTTAGGAGTATATGTACTCAATTTTTGTATTTTTGAAAGTATCGATGGTAGAGCAAAGCTCTCAATTGTAAAGTCTTAATAGATGCTCTAGTTCTCTGGTTATGTATCTGTATGTGAGATTTCTTGTTTTATAATATACAACTTTCTTATCCCATTTAGTTTCATCTCATACTAAGAGAGTTCATGATCGATTGATTCGTGTGAATTACTGTGACTGTGTTATGATAAAGGATTTATTATAACACTATTATATTCTCCAGTGTTGCCTATATTTGAGTGTAAGAAGATATTACGTTCAATTTTTTCTTCTACAGGCTGTTAGAAGCCTGATGCCTATAGCAATTCTCATATTTTCCTCATAGAAGTCTTCGTCCTATTCACCCTTACTACAACTCACTGTCTGAAGTTTAATTAAGACCTCACCTACCTCTGCATGTCTATCCTAGTGTTACACATTATTTTTGTCATCCCTATGATCGTTAATGATGTAAACCTATCTATTTCCTTCAGAGGGGTTAGTGGCCTGAGTTCCTAAAGAAAGAAGGAAGAAGAACTTCTCCTGAGAAAAGAAGTTGCTTTTTTCTATGGAAAAACCTTATAAAAAGGGAAGTTCGCAGGTTTCTATATAGGCAGGGTGTGAGAATGACCCATTCTCGCGGGTTGCACTATAGCCACGGTGTGAGGTGTTCGCAGGTTGCTCTATATCTAGGGTGCGAGAATGCCAACACGTGGGAAAAAAGAGCGTTTTCTCGAATCTTCTAGAAGGAGAAACTTCTATGGTGAGGTGGCATCCGAATGGTTTGGATCTTACTCGCTTTCATGATTTAGTGGGATCATCCTAACCTCCT
>ML789630.1:186048-218338 GCA_009831015.1 Picea engelmannii
AGTCTATACATGTGATCAAGGAATCATGTAATAAGATGACATCATCATTATGGGAAAGGGACATATTCATGTATTGAATTAACTGAAAGAGAAATATACAACCTGAGCCTTGATGTCGTAGATCTCCTTCCAATGGCTTCTAGCTTTGACACACACACACTTGCTCATGCATGAAGAAAATCAACTACTTGTGATGACCTTGCTGTTGTCTCTATCTGCTGCAGCATCAATTCTCCATACAATAATGCACCAATTCTCTGATAGATTTCTCTAGTTTGCCAACTTAACTTTTCATGAGTATTCTCATCAATTTATAGGAGAGAATAGGTTAGTTTCTAGGATAAGAATGATCCCAATAAATCTGGAATGTCATCTTCTGAACAACCATTCGAATACCAACTCACCCTTCTAGAAGAATCGAGAACTCATCCATTTTCCTTTGTAAAAATATGTTCGCACCCTGATCTTGAGCACAGTGCGAGAAGTTCGCACCCAAGCTTAATGCAGTCTGCGGGAATTTAGGATTCTCGCAGGATAGTATATATGCAGCCTGTGAACAATCCTCAAAACATGATTTTTGGAAATGAAGAAGTGAAACCTTTTTTCAGGAAGAAGTCCTTAATGAGGAGCTTGATTTTCTATCATCATAACATCACCATGACATGATCACGATGACCAAAATAGTGGATAACATCTATCCAAGGTTATAGAAGTATGGTCTACACATCCTCACCAACCCATGTCGTCAGCCTCTGAACAACATGCTAATGACCTCCCGTCAACTAGTCACGATACCGTTGGGAAGAAGAAAAGTAGAGTCAAGTTCCCATGCATGTTATGCAAAGGGAGTCATATCACTCACCTTTTCCCTCATATGGACGAAGCCTCGAAATTCCTGGAAGACATGACTGTTTCACTGCCTCAACTTCCAGCTGCTTATCGCAAGCTTTCTCTCAACCCACCTGTAGTTGATGGAATGATCAATCTGGTTCCCCTGTCAGTCAGTTCGATTGATCAAGTGGTAAATTTGGTCACGTCTTTGGATGAACTAGTAGACCAAGTGGTTGATCCAATCCCATCCTCGGTCAACCCCACTCTCCTGTTAGAGAGTGAAACCCAAGCGGTCAATTCGTTTCCACATGTCGACCCCATTCCCCCCTTGGAGAATGAAACCCAAGTGGTCGATCTGATCTCTTCATCGGTCAATCCTACTCTCCTGCTAGAGAGTAAACCTGATACTGCCCATGTTTTTCTTGTTGATACAAACTCTATCATGCCGGGGGGTATTCCTCCTTCTCCCATGGAACCCCCTCCAAGTAATGAGGCCATCCATTTTGATTGGGATGTACTAACTAGACCTTGTCTTCCCTCTTACATTCCTTCCCATATTACAGTATAGGTTTGTGGTCGGGACATTACCAAAACGTTGTTAGATGAAGGCTTGTCTGTTAGTATTTTGTCCTCTATTTCTTGGAAAGATTTCGGTTATCCTCCACTTGCACCGTTTATGCAGAATCTGTTAGCTTTTAACAGAAGAACTAGTCAACCTTTAGGGACCCTTCCTCAGTTTCTTGTAACTTTGGGAGGGAAAACTATCTTCATTGATGTCATGGTAGTCCAAGACCCCTTGGATTTTTCTTTACTCCTTGGGCGAGATTATGTCTATGCCATGAAAGATATTGTCTCTACTCTTTTTCGTGTGATATCTTTCCCTCACGATGGATGAGTTGTGACTATTGACCAACTTTCATTCATTGACCCCACCTGGATTGCCTCCCTGAATGGTTCTTGTATGTCGATAGTATCGCCCCTGCCACAGGTCAATTATGTGGCGTTGTCGCCCATGAATTCAACTTCTGGTGATTTAGATCCAGTAGTTGACATGGTGATCTCTTCGATAGGGTTGTTAGAGTTTGATCTCTTTACTCCTATCACAACCCTCGACATGGTGTCCTTCCAGAGTGTATTTCTTCCTTCCAGTGAATACCTCTTGGAAGCCATGACCGATTTTTGTCCCTTGACATGGTGTCATTCCGGAGCATTGTCCTCTTGGAATCCATGATAAAAAGTGAAACCACTCGAGGATATTTTTTGCGTCTCTACGACAACCTCGTTAAAAAATGAAACAGAGGTTTCGAGGATAGTTTTTGCGTCTCTGAGGCAACCTCATTAAAAAATGAAACAGAGGTCCTTGAGCATGGTTTTTTGATTTCAAGCTCGTTAAAAAATGAAACCACTTACGAGGATAGTTTTTTCGTCTCTGTGGCAACCTCATTTAAAAATGAAACATAGGTTACGAGCATAGTTCTTGTTTCTGTGTCAAGCTCGTTAAAAAATGAAATAGTTTTCCCCCTCTCTGTTTGAGTCAAGTCCTTCGTCTAGTATTTGAATCTTCATTTCCTCCGCCTTTGTTGTTGGATGAAACGTAGCTTGGGGGTCATTTGCCTCAGCCTTTGGACTTCATGCTGAAGTTAAGCCGCCAGTTTCTTAAGCTAGGGGCTAAGTACCAACCATCCATGTGTTATGCATTGGGAAGTGCAAGCATAGTTTTCTATGGTTCAAGCTTGTGTAAAAATGAAACCACCTACTCCAAGCATAGTTTCCTTTGGTTCAAGCTTGTGTAAACATGAAACTAGGTCCAAGCATAGTTTTGTTTAGTTTTTAAGCTTGTGTAAAAATAAAATCTATCCCAAGCATAGTTTTGTTTTGTTTTAAAGCTTGCGTAAAAATGAAAACAATCCCGAGCTTAGTCTTTGTTCTTTCTCATGCTCGTAAATACATGAGAATAAGTTACCGAGCTTAGTCTTTGTTCTTTCTCATGCTTGTAAATCAATGAGAATGTAACCAAGTATACTTTTATCACTTTTTCGAACTCGTAAAGGTTATACGAAAAAGGAACCCCCTGGAGTTCCCTTTAAGCTCTTTTCAGACTCTCTAAATATGAAAAGATCACTGAGCGACCTTGATATTTTCACGCTCGATAAAGTATTTGAAGTAAGCGTCTGGTGAGCGATAATTTATCTCTTTTTCGATCTCATCCAGACTAATTTATGAAAAATGAACTGAGAGATTTCTCTTTTAAGTGTTTTTCCAAACTCTATAATCTTGAAAAACCTTCGAGTTTTCTATCACTAGACTTGTTAAACAAACATTGACAGACCCGCAATGGGACCGAACCACTCCTTCCTAGGGTTCGTTAAACATACTCCGAGGGACTCGTCCGAAGGATGAGCTTACATCAACAAGCATATGTTATCCTCCTCAAGCTTGCGTAAAAATAAAGAGGTACTCGCCAGAAATGGTGGGGGAAAAATTGGGAAAGAATTGTGTCTAAACCTGTATTCCATGGAAGAGTCACTTTTGAACATGACACCCTTTCACTCACTTTGTGTCTAGGTTGGAAAATCCATTTGTCGCATGGTCATACTCCTTTACAAGATTACAAATTAGTCTGTGATCCCTGTCGTTGAGTCAGTATTTCCAAGACAGTTGTCGTGTCGTCAATATGTTCAAAAAGATGTCCAACCTGAAAAGCCTTCTATTGCGTCAGCCATTTCTGTAGTATTTAAACCTTCTATTGCGTCAGCCATCCCTGAGTCAGTCCTGAATCACTTGTTACTCTGATCTACATCAAATTTTGTTACTTGTTTCGTGTCATTGATGTGGGATACATTAAGGCCCTCCTGTGATGAGTCTTTTCCTATCGACTTCAACTCATTATCCAGGAATTAGACTTAGAAACTAATTGGTACCTTGGAACTTGCATGCCTCAATGGTAGGTTTCCTCACTTTCGACAATGGGTTTTCATAATTGACCCCTGATCGGAATATTTCACCGAGTTTTCGACTTCAGCTCATTTATTCACATTCGTTGGATTGTACTAGTGTACCTTGGGAGTTATTGACATTAATGGTGATTTCCCTCGCACTTGTTAATGGTATACACTAATGAATGGTAATCAAGTGGTTTCTACCATGTTCAACTTCAACACATGTATTCACATGGTTAGATTCATACTATAGAGTGATAGAGACGAAGACCCTGGATATTTTCTGATATATCCAGGTTGCGTTGGAGTATATTCAGTGTACTGTTACATAGATCCACATTGTATGTCTGGTGGATATGTTCAAATTTGATTCTTTAACACATAGATCCACAGTGTATTTTTGGTGGCTATGTTCAAATTTGAGTCATATCGGCATGGATCCATAGTGTATGTTTCGTGGCCATGACCTATCTTACTTGACATGGATCTTTGCATGTTGGTATTTATTCTTTGAGTCATTTGTATTCTGAGTATGGGAATGCCTACCTCAGTTATGATATATTATTGTACTGTATTTCCTTGTTTGTTGGCAGGTTTCCGACCGACTGTTCCTTGTTCCCTACACACACTCGACAAAGTATTTCAGCTATCACTATGTTCTAACTTCATACTTTGGGGGGCTCTCTCTTACACATTATTTTCATCATCCCTATGATCATTAATTATGTAAACCTATCTGTTGCCTTCAGAGGGGTCAGTGGCCTGAGTTCCTAAAGAGAGAAGGAAGAAGAACTTCTCCTGAGAAAAGAAGTTGTTTTTTTCTATGTAAAAACCTTATAAAAAGGGAAGTTTGCAGGTTGCTATATAGGCAGGGTACGAGAATGACCCATTCTCACAGGTTGCACTATAGCCAGGGTGCGAGGTTTTCACAGGTTGCTCTATAGATAGGGTGCGAGAATGCTATCACGAGGGAAAAAAGAGCATTTTCTCAAATCTTCTAGAAGGAGAAACTTCTATGGTGAGGTGGCATCCGAATGGTTTGGATCTTACTCGCTTTCATGATTTAGTGGGATCATCCTAACCTCCTCACCTTATCCTCTTCAACTTATAATAGGAGAGGAATTCTCATGGAGAAAGTTAGCTTGAGCTTGGGTTAGCTTTGTTGATTCTTGATCTTGTTAGCTTTGGCTTGGTTAGAGTGGCTTTGAGATTTTCTTTGTCAAGATAGATTGTGAGTAGCTATCAGATCTATGGTTTCAGAATCCTTGGAGCAAGAAGTGTGTGGGGAACGAAAGACAGTTGGAAGGGACCTTACGACATCAAGGCCATGGTTGTAATCTCTCTTTCACATTTAATATGATACAGTAATATGATTCTTTCTCATAAAGAAAATGTCACTTTATTGTATAACTCCATGATCATATACATAAATTAACTATTGAATATATTGAGTTGTCTTCACTTCGATTGGTTTGTATTGTTGTGGTCTTGATGGCACAAGAGCATTGGAGAAAAGCTGGTACAATAGAGACCCAAGGAAGTGATTATAAGGTATGTTCATGATTCTTGCCTCCTAGTTCATTCAATAGTCTAAATCTAGGGAAAGAGTATTATTTTGTCCTATTTTGTTCTAGATCCAGGTGGATCTAGGGAGATCGGTTAGTGTCCACACCTACAGATTTATCCAATAACACCTAGTTTCAGAGTTAGAACGATATCGCTCCAAGTTTTCTTCCACTTGATCACCCTCTATAAACAAATAGTGACATAAATGGATGGGCATCAAGCTCTGCTCCTGCTGCAATCTAGGAGTGACTTCCAATGCCAACACTTTGCATAGATGATCACCTTACCCATTTATGCCCCAAACTTACAAAAGTTGTGAGGATATTAGCTTAATCACCTGTCATGCTGACGAACCCATTCCCACATAATAAACACCTAGCCTTGAGCTAATAAAATGCCAAAAATGCAGTTGGTGGGGGTCAAAACCATCAGTCGCAAGATGGTGATCATTTATGTATCAATATGGTCGATGCGAAAATCGATGTAGCCACTCGATATCAAGACTATATTTCTAAACAAACTATTCTTGGTCTAGAATATCCTCCTCCTCTGGAGACGACTTTACAGATTGAGAAACCAGAGCTACCACCTCATATTCTGAAAGGATCAATTAAGGACTCTACACCTAATCCAAATGCTAGAGCCACCCAAAACTACTCTATTTTTTAGGACTTGGGTCAAACCCCTTGTGCGATGTCATCTTTGGAGGTACTCCAGACGTGTCCTTCACATAGGAATTCCTTAATCTCTTTCTTAGCAGATCTATAATTTAGTGGCTCAAAAGTTATCAAGTTTGACATTACATATGTTAATATTTGCATTCCTTACCATGTGTCTTTCCAAATCCACGTGGAGTATTCAAAGTATACCATCAAACGTTTAGTTGTTGATGAAGGCTCTTCTACGTGTGTGATGTCCCTGGTCTGTTGGAAAGATCTAGGTTTTCTGACTCTTTCCAAGTCATCGAACATGTTAACTTCCTTTGACAGTCATTCCTTTTCCCCTCATAGTATTTTCCCTGCCTTTATGGTCCAGTTAGGTGGGAATACGGTAGAGGTGGAAGTAGAGGTAGTTGATGCACCTCTTGATTATAACCTATCACTAGGTTGCAATTGGACTTATGCTATGATCATCATCATGTAGTCCATCTTTCGTACTCTTTGTTTTCCTCATGAAGGGAATATTGTGACGATCGTTCAGTTATCCTTTACGTTATCTAGTCCCAGTGCATCTCTTGTACTGTCAATCCCGATGATCGATAATTCTCATCTGGCAAGTGAGAATATCGGTGTCAGAATGTATTCTTTCCTTATGGGTACTTTTGACTTCTCGTCATCGAGCCATCATGTTTATGCCATGTCCAGTAGGCCCGTCTCAACAGGGAGGTCCATTCCTTTCTGTACTTATTATTTTAGTGATCCATGGACCCTACCTTCCCCGACTTGATCTTGTGAAGGTTAGTTAGATGCTGGGATGGCCATGCCACTATCGGCAAGAGAGATTGTGTATCAAGTTGTTCTTGAATCTTCCACTGATCCCAATCTTGTTCCCTCGCGGACGGATGAGGAGGATGTCGTGTCTAGGCTCATGTGGTCCACTTCATTTTCTTGTTCACATGATTTCCTCGATGAGACTTTGCCTTTGGACGAAGCCATCATTGAAGCCATGAATGGTTCTGACAAACCATGGGATGATATGCATCAAATCTCTTATTTTCTCCTAGATATTTAAAGAATCGAACAAGACAATTTTTGATACACACGACATTTATGCCGAAGGAAATAAGCTTAAGAGGATAAGGTGAGGAGGCTAGGATGATCCCACCAAATCATGAAAGTGAGTAAGATCCAAACCATTTGGATGCCACCTCACCATGGAAGTTTCTCCTTCTAGAAGATTCGAGAAAATGCTCATTTTTCCCATGTATGAGCATTCTCACACCCTACCTATAGAGCAACCTGCGAACCTCTCACAATATAGCTATGGTGCAGCCTGTGAGAATAAGGAATTATTGCACCCTACCTATATAGAAACCTGTGAACATCCTCTTTAATAAGGTTTTTATAAAGGAAAATGCAACTTCTTTTCTCAGGAAAATTTCTTCTCTCTTCTTCTTTAGGAGCTCAGGCCACTGACCCTCCTGAAGGAAAAATATAGGTTTACATCATTAATGGTCATAGGGATGACGAAAATATTGTGTAACAGAGAGCCCCCCAAAGTATGAAGTTAGAACAAAGTGATAGCTGAAATACTTTGTCGAGTGTGTGTAGGGAACAAGGAACAGTCGGTCAGAAACCTGGAAACAAACAAGGAAATACAGTACAATAATATGTCATCACTGAGGTAGCCATTCACATACTCAGAATGCAAATGAATCAGAGCATAAATGCCGACATGTGAAGATCCATGTCAAGTAAGACAGGTCATGGCCACCAAACATACACTATGGATCCATGTCGATATGACTCAAATTTGAACATAGTCACCAAAAATACACTATGGATATATGTGTTAAAGACTCAAATTTGAATATAGACACCAGACATACAATGTGGATCTACGCAACAGTACACTGAATATACTCCAACGCAACCTGGATCTGTCAGAAAATATCCAGGGTCTTCATCTCCACCACTCTATAGTACAAATATAACCATGTGAATACATTTGTTGAAGTCGAACATGGTAGAAAACACTTGATTACCAGTCATTAGTGTATATCGTTAACACGTGCGAGGGAAATCACCATTAATGTCAATGACTCCCAAGGTACACCAGTACAATCCAACGAATGTGAATAAATGAGCTGAAGTTTAACACTCAGTGGAATCTCCTGATCAGGGGTCAATAATGAAAACCCACTATCGAAAGTGAGGAAACCTGCCATTGAGGCATGCAAGTTCCAAGGTACCAATTAGTTTCTAAGTCAAATTCCTGGATAATGAGTTGAAGTCGACAGGAAAAGACTCCTCACTAGAGGGCCTTAATGTATCCCACATCAATGACTCAAAATAAGTAAGAAGATTTGATGTAGGTCAGAGTAACAAGTGATTCAGGAATAACTTAGAGATGGTCGACACAATAGAAGGCTTAAGGAATATAGAAATGGCCGATGCAATATAAGGCTTTCTGTGTTGAATTTCTCTTTGAACATATTGACGACACGACAACTGTCTTGGAAATACTGACTCAACAACAAGGATCATAGACCGATTTGTAATATTATAAAGGAGTATGATCAAGAGATGAGCATATTTTCCACCCTAGACACAAGGCGAGTGAAAGGGTGTCATGTTCAAAAGAAACTCTTGCATGGAATACAGGTTTAGACATATTTTATTCCCAATTCCCCCCCCCCACCATTTCTAGCGAGTACCTCTTTATTTTTATGCAAGCTTGAGGAGGATAACATATGCTTGTCAATTTAAGCTCATCCTTCGGATGAGTCCCTCAAAGTATGTTTAATGAACCCTAAGGAGTGGTTTATTCCCATATGGGCCTTTCAACGCTTGTTTAATGAGTCCAAAGATAGAAAAATCAGGGGTTTTTCATGTTTATAGAGTCTAAAAAATACTTAAAGAGAACTCTCTCAGCTTATTTTTCGTAAAGTAGTCTGATGAGACTGAAAAAGAGATAAAATATCACTCAACATGTGTTTTCTTCAAATAATTTAACGAGCGTGAAAAGAACAAGGTCACTCGACAATCTTTTCATGTTTAGAGAGTCTAAAAAGAGCTTAAAGGGAACTCCAGGGGGTTCCTTTTTCGTATAACCTTTACGAGTCCGAAAAAGTGATAAAATTATACTTGATTACATTCTCATTGATTTATGAGCACAAGAAAGAATAAAGACTAAGCTCGGTAACTTATTCTCATGTATTTACGAGCATGATAAAGAACAAAGACTAAGCTCGGGATTGTTTTCATTTTTACGCAAGCTTTAAAACAAAACAAAACTATGCTTGGACCTGGTTTCATTTTTTACACAAGCTTGAACCAGAGGAAACTATGCTTGGACCTAGTTTCATTTTTACACAATCTTGAACTAGAGGAAACTATGCTTGAGGTAAGTGGTTTCATTTTTACACAAGCTTGAACCATAGGAAACTATTCTTGGACTTCCCAATGCATAACACATGGATGGTTGGTACTTAGCCCCCAGCTTAAGAAACTAGCGGCTCTACTTTAGCATAAAGTTCAGAGGCTGAAAGTATTGCCCCCCAAGCTTCATTTCATCCAACAATAAAGGCCGAGGAAATGAAGCTTCAAATACTAGATGAAGGACTTGACTCAAACAGAGAGGGGGGAAACTATTTCATTTTTTAACGAGCTTGGCACATAAACAAGAACTATGCTCGTAACCTTTGTTTCATTTTTTAACGAGGTTGCCACAGAGAGGAAAAAACTATGATCGTAAGTGGTTTCATTTTTTAACGAGATTGAAATCAAAATACCATGCTCAAAGACCTCTATTTCATTTTTTAATGAGGTTTCCTCAGAGAAGCAAAAACTATCCTCAGAGTCTCTCTTCTTGATCATGGATTCCAAGAGGACAATGCTCCGAAATGACACCATGTCAAGGGACAAAACTTGGTCATGGCTTCCAAGAGGTCTTCATTGGAAGGAAGAAACACACTCTGGAAGGACACCATGTCGAGGGTCACGATAGGAGTAAATATATCTTGCTCTAACAACCCTATCGAAGTGATCACCATGTCAACTACTAGATCTAAATCATCAAAAGTTGAAACCATGGGAAACAACACCACATAATTGACCTGTGGCGGGGGTGATACCATCTGTAGATGAGAACCATTTAGGGAGGCAATCCAGGTGGGGTCAATGAATGAAAGTTGATTGACAGTCACAACCCGTCAATCGTGAGGGAAAGATATCACACAAAAAAGAGTAGACACAGTAGCTTTCATGGAATAGACATAATCTTGTCCAAGGAGTAAAGAAAAATCCAAGGGATATTGGACTACCATGAAATCAACGAAGACAGTTTTCCCTCCCAAAGTTATAGGAAACTGAGGAAGGGTCCCTAAAGGTTGACTAGTTCTTTTGTTAAAAGCTAACAGATTTTGCGTAGCCGGCACAAGTGGAGGACAACCCAAAGCTTGCCAAGCAATAAAGGACAAAATACTAACTGACGAGCCTTCATCTGTCAACATCAGAGGAACTTATAAACCACAAACCTGCACTGTAATCTGGAAAGGAATGTGAGAGGAAAGACGAGGTCCAGTTAGCACACCTGAATCAAAATGGATGGCCTTATAACTTGGAAGGGGTTCTACGAGAGACAGAGGAATAGCCCCCGGCATGGTAGATTCTGTATCAATGAGGAAAACATGGGAAATATTGGGTTTACTCTCTAGCGGGAGAGTAGGATTGATCGATGATGAGATCATATCAACCACTTGGGTTTCATTCGCCAAGGGGAGAATGGGGTCGACAGATGGAAATGGATCGACCACTTGGGTGACACTCTCTAACGGGAGAGGGGGATCAACCGAGGATGGGATCAGATCGACCACTTTAGTTTGAATCTCTAAGGGGAGAGCGAGATTGACCAAGGATGGTATCGGATCAACCACTTTGTCAACTGGTTCAACTAAGGACGTGACCATACTGATGACATGATTAATCGGACTGATTGACGAGGGAGCTGGATTGATCATTCCATCACCTATAGGTGGGTTGAGAGAAATCTTGCAATAATCAGTTGGAATTCAAGGTTGTGAAATAGTCATGTCTTCCAAGAATTTTGAGGTTTCATCCATACGAGGGCAGAGGTGAGTGAGATGACTCCCTTTGCATAACATGCACGGGAACTTGATTCTATTTTTCTTCTTTCCAACGGTATCTTGACTAGTCGACGGGAAGTCATCAACATGTTGATCAGAGGCTAATGACATGGGCTGGTGAGGATGTGTAGACCATGCTTCTATAACCTTGGATAGAAGAGAGCATTCCTTAAGAAGATGGCTACCTTTGCAAATCCTACAAGGGTACTTGGGCTTACAGGTTCTTGGGTTGATCTTGACATCATCAACACTCCTAGCACAATTAACAGTAATTGGTTGTTTTCCAACATGTTTTATAGTGGTTGGAAGCTTTGACCCTTTTTTACCTTCTAAAGGGTCAGTGGTCTGAGTTCCTGAAGAAAGAAGAGAGAAGAACTTTTCCTGAGAAAAGAAGTTGCATTTTCCTTTATAAAAACCTTATACCTTATTAAAGAGGATGTTCGCAAGTTGCTATATAGGCATGGTGCGAGAATGTCTGATTCTCGCAGGCTACACCATAGTTGGGTTGTGAGAGTTTCATAGGTTTCTCTATAGGTAGGGTGCGAGAATGCTCATACGTGGGAAAAACGAGCATTTTCTCGAATCTTCTAAAAGGAGAAACTTCCATGGTGAGGTGGCATCCAAATGGTTTGGATCTTACTCGCTTTCATGATTTGGTGGGATCATCCTAACCTCCTCACCTTATCCTCTTAATCTTATAAAAGGAGAGGATCTCTCATGGAGAAAGTTAGCTTTTGGGATTAGCTAAGTTGGATTTGGCTTGAAATTATTAGCCTGGTTGGAGTGGTTTTGAGTTTTTCCTTTGTCATGATAGATTGTGAATATTATCAGATCTATGCTCTCATAATTATTAGAGTGGAAGTGTGTGGGGAATGAAGGACAATTGGAAGGGACCTTGCGACATCAAGGCCATGGTTGTAATCTCTATTTTACATTTAATATGATACAGTAATATGATTCTTTCCTATAAATCTTGTTGTGTTTTATTGTATGATTCCTTGATCACATACATAGGTTTATATCGAGTTTATGTTATTACTATCACTTTGGTTGGTTGCATTCTTTTGTAGAATCATCATTGTATGAGTGTTGGAATGAAGCTAGGATGGCAATGGTGAGAGGAAATGGTGTTTAAACGGTATGTCACCTATCCCTCTTTAGTTAGTAAATTCAATATCAAAAAATTAAGGAAAGCGTTATGTTTTGGTGTGTTTTGTTCTAGATCTAGGTGGATCTAGGGAGATCAGTTAGTGTCTACACCTACTGATTTGTCCTATGACAGAAGCACCAAAAAATATTCCCTATCCATTGACCACTCTAGGTCGTGGGTCGGTGAAATGCTACTTGTTTGCCACGTGTCCTGCGTAGATGGATGGTTTTGAGCACTTCGAGATTTTTTAGTACGTTGCCATGTCCATCCTCTGGTCTATGCAAAGGTCAAGGAAAACGACTATAGAGCTCTGACAGATCCTTCTGGGGCTCTTGGGTAGATTAAACCTAGGCTTGGTGATTCTGACTAAATCCTCCCTAGATCACCAAGCTATAAACTCTACGGTGTGGGTAAAGTAAACTCATGGATTTACTATCATGGTACCCCTTTCAAGGGACTTACTCCAACTCGAGAGTACGAGGAAACTTCCCAGGCAAAGTGCCTTCAAGAACTTTGACCAGGGCATAGCGCGAGTGAGGTAGATGGGGCCATTCTCTAGGGCACAGAATCATATCCTGAATCTATTTATTCTATGCCTAGATCGATTATGGTAATACCAGTATCAATATGCATCCATTGTTCCCAAAACAAAACAAAACAAAACACTTTCATACAGAGAACATACATGTGTGTATAAAATAGGACCATACATTTGTGATAGGTTAATTTAAAGTACAAGACATGAAACTTATCAGAAAATCACCACGCATGTTGAAACTACTGAGAGGGGTGCTCATTTCCACCCAATCATAGGCTCAGTGAATCCATATGGATTTACCACTAGCCACCCCCGAGCTAGACCACGATGCTTCAAGATTCAGTCTCCTCTTTTCCAGCTAAAAGGAAGTCCAGAACCAAGGATTTTTTTTCTCTCCTTCTCCATTGTTCGGGACTCTCTATCCCTCTAGAGATTCTTCCATATTCTCTTCCACGAACCTTGTTGCATATGCTCTCTCCCTGCTCTCCTTTCCCCCCACACTTCCTTTCTTTCCTTGTTGTGAAAGGTTGTGTGTGGTGTGAATTCCCCCATCTATGGTCATGTCTAAGGTTTTCTACGGATGGGAGGTTCACCCCCATCCCCTCATTAAATCTTGAGGAGTCTCCCCACCTACCATCCTTGTGAGTAATTCATTCCAGGGCGAGAGTGTAGCTTTGTTCTTTGAGCCAGTAAAGACCAATATGGTATTGGTTTGGTGGAAGTTAATGCCACCATTCCAGGTGCCTTCCACCACCTTTCATTAGCCATCGTGGTCTCTTTCAGCACATCCCCCTCCCAATAGTCATGCAACACATATTCATAACATTATTTACATTCATCGGCCTTTTATACAAAGGTCTGTCAAATCAAACATTCACATCTTTGAGTTTTCCATAGTTTTTGGCCAATATAGTTATTTTTACAGACTGGGGGAAACAAGTTGTTACAATATCTCAGGTGGATTGTTAAATAAATTGTTTGATGATAATTCCACATGGTGATTTTTGTTTGGCTCAAATTATATTTATTTGTTAATTACAATTAAACTTTAGATTATAAATAGAGACATCAACCAATGAACAAGGGTCGATGATTGTTGTAAGAACTCTTTTTTTTTTGTTGTTGTTAAGAATTATTTTGAGACTGCTATGAATTGAGAAGTCCTTCTGAACCAAAGACAAGATATTTTCATAATATGTATATGATTGGACTTGGAGAAGAATTACTTCCGATCTTGTTCCATGAATGATGTAGTAATTATTAAGAGAAATTAATTATGTTGTCAAGTTATCTGGTGCAATGTATTAATGTTCTTTTCTTTAATGATGAAGATAAATCGTTGTGTTATCATGTGATGAATGTTATGCTAGATGAATTATTTTTCTTTCCATCATGTTGTTACATATGTGTTTTCTTTCTCATAGTTATTTTTTCAGACAGTAATTGGATGCTCATTTGGTTAATGCATTAGTACTAGTCCTATGGTATAGAATCATTGTCTGCATGTTTGAGTAGCAGGTTATCCCAAGCTCAGCCTCTTCCTAGTAGTTAAAAATTAATATTGTTATTTTTCAAGTTGGTTTATACTAGCTTGCATCTCTCAGACTAGTCCCACCTCAAGAGAAAATACATATAAGAACAATCCTAACTGAAGGGAGAGCCTTCACAAGAAAACATAAAGCCCATCGATAAATTGGTCAGATCGCAAGATCTGGAGAACCATTCCATATTTAAACATTTCAGAGTCTAATTGGGCCTCAGTGGTAGGTTTGGTTCTTACTTTTGAGTCTAGGGACTTAAGTCCCATCAACACAATCCTCTTACTTCTGGGTGGAACAACCAACCTGACGGACAAGCTTCGGCTCAAGTTCTGTCGTACAACCCCACCTCCTCAATGCAGATTTTGAACAATACATTTGGAATGAAGAATATGCCTCTATCCTCTGGATTCCAACCCAGAGGAGTTCATTTTCACATGGTGGGAAGCCCCCAACATGGATCTAATCTAACTGGGGGAAATTTCTATAACCCTCAACAAAAAATTCTAGTAGGAATGATGCCCAACTAACCTTATATGAATCATCCTAGAGGAGGAAATTATAATTCCAGACAACGCCATGGTATTTACCAGAGATCTGGATGATCTAGATGGATATTGGTGGCCACCCACCTTTTCCAACTGGCTCAAAATAGTTTTCTAGCAATTTTGGCAATTTACTATTTTTAGTAGTTTTTACTTCCAGGGCCATTTTGAGGGCCTAAATGAAGGTTTTTCGGGATCTATATTCTCATTGATGGCCTAAAACATTATTTATGCTACCAAATTAATCTCGTAAATGATACCTTTCCAATGGGCTATCATACGCCTAAAACAAAGATCGTATGAAAAAGTTACTACCCTAGGAAGTTAATGTACTAACTTACCCAAACAAGGCCCCCATGACTTTTGGCGCTTCATCTCCTAGGGTTAGGTTTTTGGATGTCTAGGGTTTTTGGCATTCCTTTTTATTGTAAAATTGAATTTAGATCCTCATTGTAATGACCTTCTTGCAAATGAGCACAACTGTCACATCTCTTTTCAGAGATAAGCCGCCACCTCTCCAACAAGCTTATTTCTACTGCATTTTACAGTTTCATCTTATTTCATTATTGAATAGAAAACCAGTTTTACTGTATCTCTATTATTTTGTGTTAAGAATATGACAATAATTTGTATTCATTTAATTCTTCTCATAAAATCTGTATCAGTGGTATCAGAGGGGTGTGCTCCTTGTCGTCTTAATGCATGTCCCCAACCAGTTCAAAGTACAAAGAGTTGGGTCTTGAGTTTGTTTCTATTGAGGACAAAAGATTTCACACGCCCAAGCAACTTCTCATGGCAGGAGAAAAGAAATATGATGGGATAGGAGATCCTTTCCAACTATTGATTGAGGAATCCCTCACGCAATAAAGTAACGAGATGATGGATAGCTTCGTGCAAATCCTTCGGTGGCTACCAACAGGCGATGCATCTTCTTCGAGCAGAGGCACCACCCACTTCAAGGTACAAATAAACTTCGATATTCTTATATTTGAAGGTCAGATAGATGTAGATGTTGTAGACAAGTGGTTGAATATGCTATAAGGGTATTTTTCTGTCCATAACTTCTCAAATAGAGAAAATATTACTTTTGCGCTCCTCAAAGCCATCCCCCATGTCAAAGATTGGTGGGAAATGTTCTGTGAGAAAAAGGAGACAAAGGAGACCTCATTATTTATAGTGACAACCACCTGGGATTTCTTTAGGGATGCTATTAAGGAACAATACTACCCTGTCAGAAGTTATGACAACTTATATACCAAATGGACTACACTGTGGCAAGAAAGAGACCAAGCAGTGCCAGATTTCACAAATATATTCCATACCTTTCACACCAAGATGGGTAGCAAAGATTCAGAGTGACATCTAGTACTCAAGTATCACGGTTCTCTGCATAGATACATCCAAACTGAAATGAAATTTCTATACATCTCATCCTTGGGCTCGACCTACTGATATGTTGTCAAAATCCAGCAGAAGCTTAAACAAAAGACATGGAAATTTGGGCCTGGGAACCCCTCACAAAAAAAGCCAGGAAAGGGTGGCCCCAACACATAGAACAAAGGATAGAGAAAATATGGATAGTATCAGGACAACCAGTCGAAGATGCAAGAAAAGAAGGACACTGGAAAGACAAAGAAATATACCAGGAAGTGGTGTGACTTCCATAAGAGCCCTTGGCATAACACTGTTGTTTTTCAATCAAAGCAGTTGTTGGTGGCTGAAGTGAAAGCCTATGAATCAGATGTGGATTCTGACTCTGAGCTAGAACTAGAAAGGGAAATACAGATCATTGACATGGAACCCAGTGCCACTGCTGCTACCACCAAGCTCCAACCTGGTGAACCAGACGAGCCAGAAGAAGTAGAGCGCCTCATCCATTCACAAAGGTGGGTAAAATGCACCCCGCTGCACTTCATCATTATAATAGTAGCCAGAAGAACCTCATCTCTATAGAGGTCTTCAAGCAACTGGCCCTACCCACAATGCCTCACCCACAACCCTACACCATTGGATGCCTCCACCAAGGAAGTGATATCTGCGTCAACCAACAGTGTCGACTATCATACGGCATCAAGCCCTTCAAAGACGAGGCATTGTTTGATGTTGCTCCTCTTGAAGTTTGTGATGTTCTTTTGGGACAACCTTATTTATGGAAATGTCATGTTGTATATGAGTCTAGGCCTCATAGTGTTATTATTACTTTGAACAAGAAATTGTACAGGATACCTGAGGCAGTCCCACCTAGTGCTATTTCCTTGATCTCTGCTAAGAAATGCAGGAAGGTCATCTCTCAGATGGGAAATTTTGTCTTCTTCATGATTCACTCTCAGAATAGGTGAAAAATAATAGCCACATACAAGGTCTCTATGGCTGACTTCTCAACATAGTAGAAGAAAGTAGATAAGGTTGTGGAAGAATATTCACATATCATCTCCTCACCTATCAAGGTACCTCTGCACTGCCAGGTCAAGCACCCCATCGATCTGACCCCTGATGCATTGCTGCCCAATGGGACAGTCTATCATCACTCTCTATTAGAGAATGAGGAGATCAAGTGACAAATCCATGAAATTCTCCACAAGGGGCACATCCATCCCAACTCATCACCTTGCAGGAGCCCAATCATGCTGGTACAAAAGAAATATGGAACCTAGCAACTCTGCATTGATTATTGGGCTCTGAATACAATCACAATCAGAAACTAATAGTTGATTCCCCAATCGATGACCTCCTTGATCAGATCACGGGGGATAAATACTTCAGTAATATTTACCTGAATTCTGGCTACCACCAGGTCTCGATAGAATAGACAGATGTATGGAAGATCCCCTTCAAGTCAAAGGAAGGCCTTTTTGAATGGTTGGTCATGCCTTTTGGTTTGACAAATGCTCCAACCACTTTCATGAGGATGATGGACGATATCTTGTGACCATTCACTAATAATTTTGTAGTGGTGTATCTGGATGACATTCTCATTTATAGCAAGACCTGGGCCAAACACCTGCAACATATTCAGTAGGTTTTGCACACCCTGCGGCAGCACAAGCTATATGTCAACTTGCAAAAATGCTCCTTTGGCATGGACAGGGTCCATTACCTGGGATAAATCATTGATCAACATGGTTTACATGTGGATCCAACCAATATCCAAGTCATTCGTGATTGGCTAGCCCCAACCACACTCATTGAGCTTCATATCTTCTTGGGCCTTACCAATTTCTACTGCAGGTTTGTGTTGGAATTCTCCCATATTGCATGGTCCCTCAGCCAAATCACCAAGGGTGGTGTTAAGGAAAAATTTGTGTGGGGCTGGTCCCAACAACAAGTGTTCGATGATTTGAAGCAACACTTGTGCTCATCCCCAATACTTTAACTACTAGACCTACAACATCCTTTTGAGATCAAGACATATGCTTCAGACTATGTTGTGGGCACTCTTCTCACTCAGCATGACCACCATGTGGCCTATCATAGTGAGACACTATCATATGTTTTCTGTAAGTACCCTACTTATGAAAAAGAAAAGTACTCCATTATGAAAGCCTATCACCAGTGGAGATATTTCATTCTTGGGAAGGAGACATTCATCCACATTGATCATAAGTCATTGCAGTTTATGAAAACACCAGGAAAATTGTGGAATGACCACCATCAAAATTGGTCCACATACTTGCAACAATTCCACCTCAACATCAAGTATAAAATAGGAAGCACTAATCATGTTGTTGATTGCCTCAGTAGACCACCAATCATGACACTCACCACGGTGCTAGAATCTTGCGGCCATGAGACCTCTGGATGACCCCAACTCTATGAGACAGAACCGTACTTCACCACCACCTACCAAATGTTGGGTGAAAACATAGTTGTCGATAATTTCTATCTTCAATATGGGTTTTTGTGTCGTCTTTGCCATATCTATGTTCCATCAAGTGAGAGAGTGAATTTGATCTAGGAATCCCACTACATTTTGTTGGTAGGACATTTCGGCGTCGAAAAGACAGTGGCGATGCTATAGAAACATTACTATAGGTTGAAACTCCGACAGGAGGTTAGCAGGTATATTAGGTCCTCCACTGCCTATGATATTTCCAAACAAACCACTAAGAAACAAGGTATGTACACCCCTCTTCCTACTCCTCATGCCATGGGAATCCATCTCAATGGACTACATGTCGGGCCTCTCATCCACCAAGCGAGGAAATGACTGTGTTTTTGTGGTTGTTGACCGATTTTTTAAGATGGCTATTCTAGTTTCCTGCAAGAAGAGAATCACAGTAGAGGCCACTGCGAAGCTCTTCTTTGAATGGGTTTGGGTACATTTTGGACTCCCACAAACCATTGTCTCAGATAGGGAGAGTCGATTTCTCAACACATTCTGGTCGAGCCTCTGGTCACTACTGGACACCAAGCCAACCAAATCCACGACTTTCCACCCCCAAACAGATGGCCAAACTGAGGTAATAAATCGAATGGTTTTTCATATCCTTCGCATGTATAATTAAAATCACCCTCACACATGAGATGATATCCTTCCCTATGTCCAACATAGCTACAACCGATCCCTACATAGCTCAATCGGTGACAACCCCTTTCAAGTGGGGTTGGGATTCCAAACTTTGGGTCCCATAGATGTTGCACTTCCCCTTGCGGTTAGCTTGACCGACTCATCTCCTGTTCCAACTAAAGTTGACAAAGCCACTTATTTCATTGAGTGGATCCATCACATCCACCAACAGGTTCAGGATATCCTATAGAAGTCCAATGACAAGTACAAACAATGCCATGATCAACATCGGGTGCCACATAAGTTTCAGGTGGGAGACAAAGTTTGGGTTCATTTGTAGAAAGAATGCCTCCAGGACCCCATCGGAAGCTTCACCCACTCTATTATGGGTCATTGTTGAAGGAAAATCTCCCTGCGGATAGGTAGATCTCCTCTTGAGAGCTAGACTCTTAACTCTTAAGACAGAAAGTGCTTATCATGGTCACTGACTTCCTTTTAGGTCTACACTAACTAGTGCATGAGGAGGAAGGAGGAAATATGTACCTTTTATCGATGTTTGTCCCTGCATGATCCAAGTTGAGCTCCAATATTTTGCTCCTCAATAAGCCCTGTAGACAAACAAAAGTACAAGCACTTCCTACTCTATCGAGATTAGTTTGAAGCAGACTTGTCTACTTAGAGACAAATTAATGTAATATCAAACACAAATTAGAAAGAAACAGGCCAAGCAAATTACATTAATGAGGATGAAATGTTACATACAACCATAGATGGAATGTAGGAGTTTCATCAAGTTCTCCTTGTCTAACCCTTGCTCAAAAGCTCCATGATCAGAATGACAACAGCTTCACTGATTAGCCTCCTGTATGTTCCCTATGAGATCATAGGTTTCATGCCTTCAATTGCTTCTCCAAATATCACTTATGAGATCATAAGTTTGGTATCATTCTCCATCCAGATCCCCTTTTCACCATAAGAAAGCCTACTTATATAGGTTTAGAGAGGCTCAACCACTTGAGATATCTTTGGGGTAAGTTGAGGATTTTCCTCCTTTAGTTATGGATCTTCCCTGTGATCATGGCTTGGCCAAGGATTCAAATCCAACTGCCTTCCAAGATTGAAAAGATCTTTCCCCCATTCTTCTGAACAAACCAACTGCTGTCCAAAATAGGTAGCGCTCTGTCAAAAGGGGTGTCAGACCATTATAACGCTCCCTAGAAAGGTTTAGGGGGGTGCCAGCACTCCCAAAAGTAGTAGAGCTCCCTCAAAATGGTAGAGGAAGTGTTATAACACTCCCTAACAGTTTATAGGGGGGTGCTATCACTCCTGAGAGCGGTATAAGGGAGCGCTCTCTTCTAAAAACCCAAATTCAATGGTTCTTTCAGATGGTAAGAGGTACATAACTCTAGTTAACCTTTCTTCTTCTTCCAAATCAAGTGTTTGAGGTGTTTCAAGTGTCTTTTTGATGTCGTTATAAGTATGACATAGGAATCATGGCAGTATGCTTTTCTTGACACTTGTGACACTATCAAAGTGAGTAATTTTGATGTGTAATAGATTGCCCCCCAAAGTATGAATTTAGAAGATGAGAACTAATAACTGAAATTCTTTGTAGACTTTCAAGAAAGGGTATAGATGCAGAGAACCTGATAGAAGCTACAAAAAAACATCCAACAAATATTATGACATGTTTCAAACCCAAGGTAGGCATACCTATGCTTGGGTGATCAAGACTTGAAAGATATGGCCACCATAAAATACATTGTGGATCCATAATTGTATTGATTAAAGGTATATCCACTGAGGATACAGTATGGATATATACTCTTATGACCTGAATAGATCGTAGCCACGAAGAATACACAGTGGATCTATGATATGACAAGACATAGGCATGACCAATACAAAGTGGATCTATGTGACAGTATATGTGTCATTGTTCAAGAGAAATTCCATCGCAACCTAGGCAAAGTACATATTAGAGTGATCACTCAACCTACGGTCTTCTTACCGATCCCAATGTAGTACGAATCTAACCATGTGAATAGATGTTCTGAAGTCGAACATGGCAGAAACCACTTGATTACCAGTCAATGATGTAAACCGTTAACAAGCATGAGGGAAATCATCATTAATGTCAATGATTCCCAAGGTACCCTAGTACATTCCAACGAATGTGAATGGATGAGTTGAAGTCGAACATTCGTGGAATCATCTGATCATAGGTCAATGATGTAAACCCACTGTCGAATGTGAGGAGGCCTACCATTGAGGCATGCAGGTCCCAAAGTACTAATTGGCTTCTAATTCTAGTCCCTAGATAATGTGTTGAAGTCAACAGGAATAGACTCATCGAAGGAGGGCCTTGATGTATCCCCCATCAACGACATGAAACAGACACAGAGATGTAATTGGTAGATCAAATGAACATTGACTGACATGGGTATTGAGACGAGATATTTGTGATGGATGACTCTCGAGGTAGATACTTCCCTTGAACACTGAGGCACAACATCATAAACATGAGATGGACCAAAACATGATGATGCAGTGGATACTGTGGCTCTCGTTGGGTGACCCAAAGGAGTAAGAAAAACTCAGAGGATTGGCTCAGTGCAGAGCTTCAGCGGATTAAGATGTGCGCAAAGACAAAGTGTCGTGCTCAAGGGCGACTCTAAGAGTTGTTTGGTAATGTTCTCAACAACTACTTGGCTTGCTTCTTTCAATTTCCCCCCCATCCAGATAGATGAGTACCTCTTTTTGATTTAATGAGCTCGAGGAGGGTAACACATGCTTGATATAACTCACCTTTGGTAAGTTCCTCTTCCTATGTTTAACAAACTGGAAGAAGTAAGGGTTCGGTCCCATATGGGCCTGTCGATGTTTTTTTTAACGAGTCAAAAGATAGGAAACTTGAAGGTTTTTCATGATTACAGAGTCTGGAAAAACACTTAAAAGAGAACTCTCTCAGTTCCTTTTTCGTAAAGTAGTCTGATGAGACCAAAAAAGAGATAAACTATCACTGGACAGATGTTTTCTTCAAATAGTTTAACAAGCATGAAGAGAACAAGGTCTCTCAACAATCTTTTCATGTTTAGAGAGTTTGAAAAGAACTTAAACGTGAATCCAATGTTGTCCTTTTTCGTAATGTTAGTCTCGCGAGGCCAAAAAAGAGATAAATTATCACTCGAAAGATGCCCTTTCAAACCTTTTAACGAGTGGGAAAAGAAGCAAGATCACTCGACAATATTTTCATGTTTAGAGAGTCTGAAAATAGCTTAAAGGAGACTCAAGGGGGTTCCTTTTTCGTGTATCCATACATGTCCGAAAAAGAGATAAAAGTCTACCCAGATGAATTATCATGTATTTACGAGCATGAGAAAGAAAAAAGACTAAAACCAGTATGCCCCCAGCATGAAAGCTAGTGGCTTAACTCCATAATTATCAGCAAAGGCTAGAGACATTCCCTCCAAGCTTCAATTCATTCATTGGATCTAAGGTCGTCACCAATTTCTCTAGTAGATGAGAAAAAGGAGAAGGGTGGATGAAAATAAGGTTTAAGAGAGGTGACTATTTCATTTTTTAAATAGCTTGACATAGGAAAAGAACTATGCTCAAGGCCTCAGTTTCATGTTTTAACGAGCTGTCCATAGAGAAGAGAAACTATGCTCATGGTTTTGTCTGGATCATGTCTTCCAAGAGGATAATGCTCTGGAAGGGTACCATGTCAAAGGATAAAATGTGGTCATGGCCTCTAGGAGATCTTCGCTGGATGGAAGATAATCGCTCAAGAAGGAACACATGTCGAGGGTCGCGATAGGAGTAAGGAGATCAGGATCCAATAACCCTACCGAAGAAATCACCATGTCTACTATTGGATCCAAATCATCGGATGTTGAAAGCATGGGAGATGATAAAAAATTGACATCAAGAGGGGAGATAGACTGTATATTTGCCTGAATTTCTTCACGAGGGGGAAGAAAAGAGGATCAGTGACGATTAGTATCCCAAGGTAACTTGTCAATGCGAAGCATCTCCGGAATAGATTCATTCAAAGGAAAATTTGGGGAAATGTAGTTGATCACAGATGACAAGGAACCCAACCGTGATTGCATCGAGGAAATGTTAGGTGCAATAGATTTTGGTCATCTGTCGAGGGAGAAGCGGATTGGGTAGAAACGCATGATGTTTCGGCTGGACTAAGTGGCACAGTGTCACCTAGTGCATCAAATTCCAATGGACAAGGTACAATCCAAGAGTCAGATGATTCCAAAGATTGATAAGTCGTAGTCGAAATCATATCGACGGAGGCAATATTATGTGTAGTCGGTGGAAGCGGTGTAGGGAAGGTACCCATGAGGCTAGAATCTTTTAGTAAGCCAACACCAATTCTTTCATACATGATCTTGTGGTCTCCCAAGAAAGGAATATTGTTGGTAGCGAGAGCGTGAGCATTGGTCGTGCAGAAATCCAACTGAACAACAGTGACAATTTTTCCCTGATGAGGAAATTGGACACATCGAAAAACTAACGAGGCAACGATAGTCATAGCATAAAAACAACTTCTTCCAAGTAACAAGTTGTAATCGAGGGGAGCATCGACTACCTTGACATCAATAGTAACATTTTTTCCACCCAATTGGATGGGTAGGGACTGTAAAATCCCATGGGGATGAAAACCTCACCCGTCGAAGGCGCGCAACATCGTTGGGGATTTGTTGAATTCTAGTGATTTAAAACCATTCCAACACACCAAAGACATGACACAAGTGGAGGCTCCCTCATCTAGAATAGTTCGGTGGATTTGTTGATTGTGAACAACAACATCAACTTGGAAAGCAAGTTGGTGGGAGAGTCGAGACGCATAATTGTCCAGGTTAAACATGATTCTATTGGATGACTCAGGATCAACAGTGCCAAGAGCATCCAAGAGTGTTCTACGTTGATTGGGGCAGTGTTGTAGAACTTCTAATGCAGACATAGCACATGGTGCTTGAGCCAGATCTTCAAAAATGTTGCAGTTCTGGGTGGCATGTGAACTAGGATTAAATGTAGCTTTGTAGATAATGCTCTTAGGAGGGCGTAAGATAGAGTCGAACATGGGTTTCTCAATCTGAAGTGGTCCAGATGAAGGATTAACCGATGGCAGACTGAGAGAGGATGATGATGGATCTGGTAGAGTACCAACACCATTGGTCTCTTTTCCTTTGTCAGGGTTACCTGGTGTGTCATATGTCTTAGAGAGAGTGGTCAAATTGATCCCATTAAACATATAAATATGTTCACTTAAAGAGGTCTCATCATGAGGATCGCTAGAACTGCCCCCCGGAGAGGGGGTTTGAGCAACCATGGATTGCTGCTGTGGAAAAGGCTGAGTAAGCACAGCGGGTTGTGACTTTCCTTGAAAAATTTTGGCCACTTCATTGCGAAGTGGACAGTATTGAGTGTGGTGATCGTCACCACAAATAATACGTGGGAATTTCAGCTTCTGTTGTGTTTTCTTTTCGGTAGCAGGTGGTTGAGATTGATTTTTTATTTGTTCATTGTTATTTTTTGATTTATTCTTTGTCTTCTTCTTACCTCTGGATTGTTTTGAAGGGGAAGATTGAACTGCATTCACCTCAGAGATCTAAGTTTGGGGGGAGGTAGAGGAGGGTGTAGTTGATTTGGAAAAATATTGAGTTTTGACGGAACCGATAACACCATCCACATGAGATGAAGATGATGGCCTAGAAGGATCGGTATTAGCTCGAGCAACATTCAGAAGTAAATCATACAAAGTACTAGATTGGGAATAAACCAAATCTAAATATTGATCCCGAGCGATGGCTTGTTCCTCTGTGACTACACCACCCATAGAGACATCGCGAGCGATCGGGGGTAACAGTGATTTAGTAAACCATTCTGCCAATAGCATGTCAGGAATGAATGCCTTGATAATCCTTCGTCGTCGCCTCCACTCATGAATATGGTCATAGATATGCATGGAGTTAGTTTGATGAAGGGAGGTCAAGAGTTCAGTACCCATCTCGTAGCGAATAGGCATTTGAAAGTGCATGAGGAAAGACATGGAAAGGGAATTGAAATCATGAAAAGAATCACGCGGTAGTTCAATATACCACTTTGTTGCTGAACCGGTAAGTGTTCGATGGAAAAGATGCAAACATATAGAATCATCCATGAGGGAGTTTGATGAACACCACAAATGGAAAGTCATCACATGGTTGTTCAGATCTTTGCCAAGGTTTCTGTCAAATTTTGGAATATCAGAAGGAAGTTTAGCTGGAATGACTGGCCAAACTAGTGAATGAGAAATAGGATCATTAGTTAACCGAGACAAGTCTGGGAGATCCAGAGTCACAAGGAAAGGTAGCTGTCGGTTAATGTGTGAATGGTACTGGTGCGGCATAGGAACACCAGTAGGACCATAGACTGGGTTAGGTGGATAGTTGTAACCAATTGTTGAAGGAAAATCTCCCTACGGATAGGTAGATCTCCTCTTGAGAGCTAGAATCTTAACTCTTAAGACAAAAAATGCTTAACATGGTGTTAGGACCACACAATGTACCTTTTTGCCCATACTTTTTGCCACCATTATACTCTTGTTCACTCACATTTAAACTCATATTATCACTTTATCCTATCTTCCCAAAGGTATACAATGTCTCTTCTCTTTACTATACGTTTAATATGTTTTGCATATAATTTTACATCACTCTCGTACTTAACCATTGATTAGAAATGTATAAGTGTTGAAATAGTTCAAACTGCAGATTAGCATTTGAGGCATGTTGCTGAAACAACAACTCACAGAAGCTATTACACAGTCCATGGTCGACGATGCTGAAACACAGAAGCTATTACACAGTCCATGGTCGACGATGCTGAAATACAGAAGCTGTTACACAGTCCATGGTCGACGATGTTGAAACATAGAAGCTGTTACACAATCCATGGTCGACGATGCTGAAACACATAATTTGTTACACAGTCCATGGTCGACGATGGTGAAACACAGAGGAAGCTGTTACATAGTCTATGGTCAACGATGTTGAAACACAAAGGAAGTTGTTACATAGTCCGTGGTTAACAACAACTCACACAGATTGACTACAACAGTCACCCCGTGAGCCAAGAATCAACCATCGTTGTTACCTGAGAAGTGCTGAAACAGTCAGAACACAAATCCCATGGATGAAATAGCCCGCAATTTGCGATGCTAAAACAACATGCAACAACAACAACAAGAAAGAGCTATTACTCCAGCCGTAACAACAACACCTCATTCAACACTCATAATAGCATTATGTTGTGGGAGACTAGGATATCCTATTCCAGTTTAGAAGGTCGATATGACTAAGAATAGGACTTAAATATACACATGTAATTTTTGATCAATTGTATCGAAGGGATTCCCTCTTTAAATAAGAGGAAATCATCATTCAAGGGGATCTCCAGTTTTTGTACTAAGAAAGTTTCACAGAGAAGGACATACTTCATTTCAGATTGTAATATGATACATTGATAGATGAATAAAAGACTGTTTTGAGCATCCTTCTCTAGCCTCTTCGTCTCAGGGGAATCTTGTGAGAAGGGAGGGCCCACCTTCTTCACAAGATTCACCCGTTAGTTTTATAGTGTGTTAGTGTGATCTCTGTTTATGCCTTGATCAATTTTCGTTGTGCTGAAACACTAGTTTAATGAATTATGCTTTGTTGAAACACTACTGAACTTTGTCTTGTTAAGAACTCTATTTCACTGAACGTTACATTGTTTTCATGTAGTTCATTCTTGGGTAATTGTTAATCATTTTAGTTAGCAATATTTTGTGATGAATTTATGAAATCTTGCTAATCAGAGACTGGTGTTGAAGGTTCCTTCTTTGGGAAGGAAATAGTGTCCTGTTCTCTGTTAGAATTAGTTTTCCTTCAATTATTTCCATGAGTGTGCTAATCAGAGACTGGTGCTGAAGGTTCCTACTTTGGGAAGGAAATAGGGTCATGTTCTCTGTTAGAATTAGTTAGCCTTCAATTATTTCCATGAGTGTGTTAATCAGAGACTGGTGCTGAAGGTTCCTTCTTTGGGAAGGAAATAGGATCCTGTTCTCTGTTAGAATTAGTTAGCCTTCAATTATTTCCATGAGTGTGTTAATCAGAGACTGGTGCTGAAGGTTCCTGCTTTGGGAAGGAAATAGGGTCATGTTCTCTGTTAGGAGATAGATAGCCTTCAGAATGCATGTCAATTATTTCAGTGAAGCAATGAGTTCATGAAAGTGTGTTAATTAGAAACAAGGTGCTGAAGTTTCCAGCTTTGGGAATAGGGTCCTGTTCTCTGGTTTCAAAATAGTTGGTCTTTTCTGTTACAGTATCTTGTTGTTATTTTAATGTAATCCAGGATTCTTTAATTAATTATTTCTTTGAGCTCTGCAATAGGTAGATTATTTTTTCTGTAATTCAAGCTAGAATTTCAGTTCATTCAAGGCAAGTGTGATTAATATAGTTTCCTTTACTACAACTCTAGGTTGGTTTTGAAATTGATCATATATAGTGCGTGGTTACCTTTGAAATAAACAGACTTCCCTGGGTTGACAATTTATGTAGCACTTGATTGTTTAAATTAAATAAGAAATTATAGTGACCAACATTTTGGGGCCATTGCTAGGGAAGGTAATTATAGATTTCGAAAGCACTTATGATTTTTCAGATACAAATATTGCATGAGAGGACATGGAGACCCCAAATACACTAACCCTACAGGTGGCAGGGGAAGAGGAAAAGGAGGAAGAAAGACTTACATTGACGAGATTATATCAAAGTCTGAATCTGTTTCTCAACGACCAAACCTTCGGAAACAAAAATCCTAGCCTTCATTTCAAGCAAACTTTGAAACAGGGAAAGAAGTTTGGAGTCCTGAGACAGTCTAGAAACCATCAAGAAACATTGAGGATAGAGCAAGCGCAATAGGGGAGCAGACAGAAGAAAACATGGATGAGTACAATGAAGAATTGCATCACGAAGAACAAGCAGGTCCTGAAGGAGAGGTAAATGATGAAAACTCCTTCTCTACATTAGGATTTCCTATTGGTGATCTTCCTAGAGGGGTAGCCCCCATGAAGAACATTCCACTCTCAGCACTACCTAATTTTCATGGTTTGTCTTCAGAAGATCCTAATGAATTCCTTTTTGAGTTTGACATATTATGCAGAAGTTATGATTACGTTTCCAATGCTCAAAAGTTAAAGCTATTTCCAACAACATTAAAAGGAAATGCACTAAGATGGTTCATGAGTATTGGAGGCCATGTAATCAAAAAATGGGACCAAATGAAATAGACATTCCTAAATAAATATTAGGACTATTGCCGAACAAGAGAAAAGAGGGAGGAGCTATTTAAGATGATGCAGAAAGAAGATGAAAATCTGGAGGACTTTGTATAAAGGCTACAATATA
Organism: Picea engelmannii; assembly: GCA_009831015.1. Lineage (NCBI taxonomy): Eukaryota > Viridiplantae > Streptophyta > Pinopsida > Pinales > Pinaceae > Picea > Picea engelmannii. The sequence goes on from ML789630.1 coordinate 214,918, forward strand.
ATCTACAAAGATCCAGTCACCCCAATGTAAGTAAATATATTCTCAAAACTATATTATTAAAAGGAGTAAGGGATGACTGTCTAGATATGTTGAATATGCTTGGAAAATGGGACATATCTAAGGAATCATACGATAATTTATGCAAAAGATGTTCAAGAGGAACTTCAAGAAATAGATCAAATAGTAGGGACACCACATTTTCAAGAGTCCAAAAATCATCCAGTGGGGGAGCAACAAGAGCCGAGATAGGTAATCTACTTGAAGGTTTTAAAACTGAAATGTTAAGCTCTTTTGCCTCACAAATTGACACCCTGCAGATTCAAAAGAAGCAAGCAGAAGCAGAAGCAGCCCTGCCCATCTTTTGTTCTCAATGCAGAGACAGGCACCCATGGAGGGAATGTCCATTGGAAAAAAAGCCAATCTGCACCATCTGTGATAAAGATCATGAAACCCAACAATGTCCATATTTACCAAGGATCAAGGCAACATTACAACCAACGGACGAAGAAGTTGAAGCTGTCTATCTATTGACACAGAGAAGGCAATGGCAACCATGGGGACAAGGTATGAATCCTAACATGCCATTTACATCTTCTAATCGTTGGAATAATTATCCTTCTTTCAATCAAATGAGTTAACCTCTCTATAATCAAATTCAATACCCAAATCAAATGTATTACCCACCCATGAAACAAACTAACCTACCCTTTGTTGATCCATCAATGTGGACTCCTTGGCCTCCACAACAACAACAACCATATCAGAACCAATGGAATCAAAATTGGAGAGGGAAACAACACCCCTTCCCAAATCAATTACCTCAATCGCAATTCCTGCAACCACTCTCCTTACATACAGGTACTCCATTGAACAATCAAATGATGAGACCTCAACTACCTGTACAACCTAGTCCTAACCCCAATAATAAAGTTGTGCAGTGCATTGATATTCATAACCAGCCTACACTTTCTCTTCTCCCTACGCAATGCAATGATATTCATTTACAATCTGGGAGAATAATGGAACCTACCATAGTTGATGTTACCTCTTCTGATAAAGAGGAAACAAAAAAGCATGATGTACCTGAAGAGGTACAATCATCCTCTAACAATTTTGCTAAAACAACAAAACCACCATTTCCTGAGCGTTTAGCTTTGACTAAAATTCCTAAGCCACCAACCTTCAATCTTCTAGGGGAATTACAAAATTTGTATGTCAAAATTCCTCTACTACAAGCACTCCGAGACGTACCAATCTATGCCAGGATGATGCGAGACATTTGTGTTAAAAGCCTGGTAGGAAAATTAAGGATCCCCTTACATTCCATGTCATGGGAGACTTGTCTTCACTAATGTCAGGTAAAGCCCCCCCAGTTAAATATGGTGATCTTGGCTACCCTACCATTTCAGTACAAGTTGGAAAAATGATAATCCGTTGAGTCCTGGTAGACTTAGGTGCTGCTATCAATATCATGACTCTGGAAACCTTACAACTACTACAACTGCAAAATGAAGTTAGAGACACCCCAACTATCCTAGAATTAGCTGACCGATCCACAATTAAACCAGAAGGAGTCATTGAAGACCTCAGTATCTTAGTAGAATCCTGGAATTATCCAGCTGACTTTGTGGTACTACAACCCAAAACAAAGTTGGGGGGCCACCCTCTAATTTTGGGTAGACTTTGGCTAGCCACAACAGATGCTTTTATCAGCTGTAGATCAGGTTCAATGACAATTTCAAATGGTTATGAAACTAAAAAGCTTACCCTCTACCCTCACGCTACATTCCTGATTAATAATGATAATTCTGTATGGGTAGATTTTGATGATCAACTTACTCAACCCCTTTTGACTATCAGACAAGCTCTAAGCCTTAAAAACTCCACCGAGGATGAAGTAATTAATAACTTTATTTGTGAACCCTCCTCTGTGACTCCAGAAAATCATAATCAACTAACTGCACTGTTGGAGTCAGATAATCAAGAAAACCTCAACTCGGAAAGCCCACCTCAAACATCTAACACCATCTCTTCTAAAAGCATACCAGTAGAAATTGAACCTGGAAAAACACTAAACATAAACCCTAATCTGACAGATGTTGAAACACAACAATTAATGAAGTTACTTCTAGAAAATAAAGAAGCATTCACATGGGATTATACAGATATGAAAGGAATCTCTCCCGAATTATATACGCATCGAATATATATTAAGGAAGATTGTCGACCAATCTGCCAGTCTCAACGATGAATGAACCCTAATTTAAGAGAAATCCTCAAAGAAGAACTTCAAAAATTGCTCAATGCAGGGTTTATTTATCCTATATCAGATAGTGAATGGGTTTCCCCGTTGGTAATAGTTCCTAAGAAAAATGGGAAATGGAGAGTATGTGTGGATTATAGAGCTTTAAATAAAGCTACTCAAAAATATCACTTTCCATTACCATTCATTGATCAGGTGTTAGATAATTTGTCAGGGAAGCAATTTTTCTCATTTTTAGATGGTTTCAATAGGTATAACCAGATCAAAATTGCACCTCAAGATCAAGATAAAACCACTTTTACTAGCCCTTGGGGAACTTTTTCTTATAGAGTTCTCCCATTTGGACTATGTAATGCACTAGCAACCTTCCAAAGAGTAGTTTTAGGAATCTTTTCTGATATGCTTAATGACTCTATGGAAATATTTATGGATGAATTTACTCCCTATGGTGTTTCTTTTCAGGAAGCACTACAAAACCTTGAGAAAGTGCTCAAATGATGCATACAAGCCCAACTCTCCTTAAGTACAGAAAAATGTCATATGATGATGAGTGAAGGAATAGTGCTTGGACATTTTATCTCATCTCAGGGAATTCAGGTAGACCCATACAAGATACAAGTCATTAAGGATCTTCCTACTCCCAAAACCCAAACAGAGGTAAGAAGTTTTCTAGGACATGCTGGATACTACAAAAGATTTATCAATTTTTTTTCTAAAATAGCTTCTCCCCTGTTTGTGTTACTGATGAAAAATGTTGAATTCAAATGGACTAATTCTTGACAGGAAGCATTTAATATACTTAAACATCAGTTATCTACAACTCCTATTCTTAGAGGACCTGATTGGACACTTCCCTTTCATATATACTCCGATGCTTCAGATACTGCAATAGGAGCTGTCTTGGGACAAGAAGAAAATCATCTCCCTTATGCTATCTATTTCATCAGCAATAATATGACTCCTGCTGAACTCAATTATACAGTCGTCGAAAAGGAATTCTTAGCAATTATCTATTCCATTAATAAATTTAGACATTACATTACTGGCTATTCTACTTTTGTCCATACTGATCACTCAGCTATCAAATACTTAATGAACAAACCTATCACAAATGCTAGAGTCACCAGATGGTTACTATTATTACAAGAATTTGATATT
>ML789630.1:218388-241423 GCA_009831015.1 Picea engelmannii
CGAGAGAAAAGAAGAATCATTCATCAAAGTGCTCGGTATAGTTGGATAAGTGGGTGTCTTTTCCATACAGGACTTGATCAAGAAATCCGAAGGTGCATTAGAGAAGATGAGGTTTATGATCTACTAAAATCTTGTCATGATGGACCTTGTGGAGGGCATTTTTTCTGATAAGAGAACAACACATAAAATTCTCAGGATGGGGTACTATTGGCCCTCACTCTTCAAAGATGCAAATAAATATGTCCGGGCCTATGATAGCTGCCAAAGAGTTGGCCAACCTAATCATAGAGATGAAATGCCATTAAACCCCCAGATAGTACTTGAACCATTTGAAAGATGGGCCTTAGACTTTGTAGGACCCATTAACCCCCCATCCAATCAAAAAGTTTACATAGTGGTCTGCACAGACTACATGAATAAATGGGTGGAAGCCAAAGCACTCCACAGAGAAACCGAAGAAGTAGTTATAAATTTCTTATTTAAAGACATCTTCATCAGATTTGGAGTGCCAAGAGAATTAGTTACAGATGAAGGACCTCCTTTCACTTCTCATGGTTTCAAAGCCACCCTTCAAAAATATCATATTCAGCATAGAATGACTACATCATACCACCCCCAAACCAATGGACAGGTGGAAAGTACAAACAAAGTAATAGAATCCATTCTCACAAAAACAATGAAGGAAAACATAAAGGATTGGTCCTACAGGCTCCCTGAAGCATTATGGGCCTACAGAACTACCTGGAGAAATACTACAGAATTCTCTCCCTATGAATTAGTCTACGGAAAGAGTGTTGTCTTTCCTATGGAATTTGAAATAAAAACCTTAAGGACTGCTTTAACTGTCAACCTTGATTTGACCGATGCACAGAAAGCCAGGTTGCAGTAGCTTAATGAATTGGATGAGAAAAGACTAGATGTCATTCATCAGACAACTATAATTCAACAACAAAGATCAAAATGGCATGACAAAACTATCAAGAATAATCAGTTCCAAAAGGGTAATTGGGCTCTACTGTATGATTCTCATTTCAAAGAATTTCAAGGGAAACTGCATACAAGATGGCTTGGACCTTACGAAGTAGACACTATTTTCCCCAATGGAACAATAAGGCTCCTTACAATTGATGACTCCAAAACACCGTTACTTGTAAATGGTCATCGGCTCCGTCTGTACCAACACCCTATTTACAAAGAAGATTTTAAGGCCACATGTGTGGCAGACTCCCATTACCTCTTTTTAGAAGGGACTTCTACCCCTCATTGCAATTAATTCTTTTAAGTTAAATTTCTTTAGTATTAGATTAGATTTTATTTACTAATAAATCCTGTCAAGAAATACCATGTTACAATCGATTTTTGCAGATTCTCGATCAAAGCAAAGGCCACTAGGAAAGGACGATCCTACTTCACAAAGAAACAACATCGTCCAACAATTGTTTCGCCCCTTTCTTCTGTTGCTAAAACACCACTGTCAACAATCTTTTACCATTCTCCCTATTGCTGAAACACCATTCACATCAACTTTTCTCCTCCTCCCTATTGCCAAAACACTACAGTCCAACAATTCTTCACATTTCCTCATCGACGAAACAACACCATCCAACAATTGTTTCACCCCTTTCTTCTGTTGCTGAAACACCAACTTTTCAACATTATCCGTCAGCAAGCTTTTGTGCTCTCATACTACATTTCGTCCTTCCAGTCAACAAATCCTTGATACAATTCATCCAACAAATCAAAAGTCTCCACCACAACCACTGCAGAACTATCGTGGACAGGCATTATATTTTGTTTGCAGCACGAATCAGAAGGTAAGGTGAGGCATGTAAATTCTATGTAATACAATTAAGCTATAGTTAATGAGAAGATTTCAAATCATTATGACCACTTGAGTGCAATCATTATTAGCTGCACTTGACGGGGGGGAGGAAATATCAAACTTTTTATACCATCATTTCACACGAATTCACCACCACCATTCCTATTTTACCACCCTTTCGTTCATCTCACCACCATTCACATGCCTTCACTCGAAAAACTTGCTCTACACAGAAGTTGTTACTCAACTCTTTGACGGTGTATTTTACCGAGTTGGTAGCTATGGGAGGCTTTGTTCTATGGTACGAACCCGCCACAACAACCCTGTTAGAACTGTATCCAGAAGCCTATCAAATTTTTCTGCGGGCAGGATAGTTCAGTTATGAGACTCCAGTGGTATGATGAACAACAGGTTCTCCAATTCACTCAAAACCTCCAGGAAGACCATTCCATTGTTCAAGGGGTTTGAATTTTAGTAATAGAAGAGGATATAACAAAGGTTTCAGGTCTCCCTACCAATGGCATTCGCATGTTCAGCCGTAAAAATATCATTTGGAATGCCCAACAGAACTTCTTCTTGCCAAGGGAACAAATTGAACCTAAAGGCCAGGGTATCTGAATCATCTCCTTGCCACCTCCATGGTCGGAAGTTGCAAATTTTGTCAAACACTACCTCACCTACGAAGGCCGATACTAGGTAGTCTACCAGCACGATTTCATCTTGTTGTTTCATTTACAGCATAATAGACGGGTGAATATTCCTTATTATTTTCTTGGTTGTCTTAAAAATATGGTGCATTACTACAGAAAGGATAAAGATCCCACCCTTTCACTCACCCATCACCGTCTCGTCCAACTGCTTATCCAAAGGGGTTTTTCCCAACAAAAACCTCCACTAAACAACCCACCCATAAACCCCCAAGAAGCTGCTGAAATTCCTGAAAACCTCCAGGAACAACAACCGCAAAACCCTCCAGATTCTCCAGAAGTACCTAACAGTCCACCTACAGAACCAATCAGTCCAATTAACCCCCCTACCATACCAAGCCCACCTCATTATTTACCAAAATAATCCACTCCTACCCTTCATATTCTTAGCGATGACTCTGAGCCAGACAATTCCCCCTGCCCCATCATTGAGGAAAAATCCCCATGTAAACGAAAGCAAATTCCCTTCTTTCCGCCCTTCTTACAAAGAAAACGAACAAGGGCCTCAACAAGGCCAGCCATTATTGCCACTACCCTAGACCTCCAACCCATCCAATTAATACCCCGTACACCTCCAACCTCCCAAATCCCGGAATCTTTGCCTATTCCACCCATGGGCACTGAAACACAAGAACCAGATGCCTAAGGTGTTGCAACATCATCTGTCTCAAATAAAGTAGCTGAAACAAAAGAAACAACTACCGATTCAGTAGCTAAAACACAAGAACCAGTTACCTATTCCGTAGCTGAAACACAAGGACTAGCTACTCATTCAGTGGCTGAAACACAAGAACCAGCCATAGTTGCCACACAAGAACCAGCTACAATTGAAACACAAGAACCAATTGCTGATACTGATACTGAGATACATGAATCAGAGGTCCAGGGTGTTGCAACGTTACTTTCCTTACATCAAGAAGCTGAAACACAAGAATCAACTGTCATTCCTGTAACTGCTCCACAAGAACCAGCTAGTGAGGCTGTGACTTCCACACAAGAACCAATCATCCCTCAACCAGAACTAACAATGGCCTCTGTCTTGCAAGAAAATGATTTTTTAAAGTTTGAACTGGAAGCATACAAGAAAGAACTAGCTATGGAAAAGGAAGCATATGAGAAGGAACTTAATTTGTACACCCTAGCTCGCACAACAACCATGTCAGAAGGAACTACAATAGAGAATCTGTGTAAAGAATATATGTGCTGTCAATGTGGGGACATCTACTTTCAAGAAGGCTACAAAGTAATTCAAATCCCAATGCCATGAGCTCCCCCTACTTCTTCAACTTTTGCAGTCAAAGAAGAAGAACTTGTTGTTACACAAGAACTAGCTATAGCTGTCACACAAGAACCAACTACAGCTGAAACACAAGAACTAGCAGGACCTCCCAAGATTAAGACTAAGCGCTGCCCTGTAACAAATGTCAACTTTGAAACCCCTGCTTTTGTTAACAAAGCTGTACAAACAGTACCTATTAAGGAATCTTCCCCTCCCAGCCAGATTAATATCCACACTTTTGTGGAACAATCTACTCAGACCTTACCTCACCCCACTACTTGCAACGCTGAAACACAATCTCAGCCATAGGATGAGCAGGCAGTAATACAGAAATGGAAGAAAGAGTATGTTGCTACACAGTCCAACAGCCTGCAAGAGCATAGACAAATATGGATAAATCATACCTACTCAAATTGGGAAGCTTTAGAGAAGACATGCCAGGAAGCTCGTACCCTTAAGAAACAGAACAAAGAGTTGAAAGGCAGATTAGCCCTGGTATTTGACTTGACACAAAAGCTATTGGCTACAAGGAAACCATCCTACAATTACTCCTTGTTCCTTATGAAACGACTTACATGGTTTCAGATCAAATCAATCACAGAAGGCAGACCCCATGCAGTACTACACCCAACAAATTTTGTCAAAACCTTTGCAGAAGCCTCTGCTAGGGATCAGCACCTCCTCTATGAGGCATATTTTCATAACAAGGCCATCCCCGAGAACAGGCAGCTAAACCTTAATCCTCTTGTCGGGGACATCTAGATTTGGGCATTCACCTCCTTTCTCCACAATTAGATTATATGGAAAGATGAATTTACGGCTGCCAAGCACAATGAAGATAACTGCCTTCTCTGGATAAGACCAGAACCAAAAAATGCATCCACTTTTGTTATAGAATACTATCAGTTTTTAAAGAAACCAGGGATGACTGAACACGTTCATAAACTGCAATCAACAGTGCTTCAGGATTGTCAGCACTTTATCGGATCCACAGAGATTGCTGCCCTCTACGCAAACAACTTTTTTTGGTAGCAATCCACTGAGAAAAGACAGGAGCACAATCCTTTTAGCCCTACTAATCTTGAGATAGCAATCTCTAGGGTACCTAACTACATCCAGTGTGTTTAGCAATGTGCTAAAAGATGGATAGGGTACCGGTTTTATTTTCTGATCCTTTGGTTGCCAATAGAGAAATATCAAATCCATTATAAGTTGCCTAAGAAGACAAAAACAACATCTTGGCAAAGATTACAACATGTACAAGGGTTCAGAGCGCCAACAGACAGTACCTCCCATAACTATTGCTTGAGTAACTTGCATGCTCAGAGTCAATATTCAGACTCTAATTCAGAGTGAAGTTGCCTGAGGACATGCAACATTTTAAGTTGGGGGGGATGTTAGGACCACACAATGTACCTTTTTTCCCATACTTTTTGCCACCATTATACTCTTGTTCACTCACATTTGAACTCATATTATCACTTTATCCTATCTTCCCAAAGGTATACAACGTCTCTTCTCTTTACTATACGTTTAATCTGTTTTGCATATAATTTTACATCACTCTTGTACTTAACCATTGATTAGAAATGTATAAGTGCTGAAATAGTTCAAACTGCAGATTAGCATTTGCGGCCTGTTGCTGAAACAACAACTCACAGAAGTTGTTACATAGTCCATGGTCGATGATGCTGAAACACATAAGTTGTTACATAGTCCATGGTCGACGATGCTAAAATACAAAAGTTGTTACACAGTCCATGGTCGATGATGATGAAACATAGAAGCTGTTACACAGTCCATGGTCGATGATGCTGAAACAAAGAAGCTATTACACAGTCCATGGTTGACAATGCTGAAACACAGAGGAAGTTGTTACAGAGTCTATGGTCAACGATGCTGAAACAAAAAGGAAGCCATTACACAGTCTGTGGTTAACAACATCTCACATAGATTGACTACAACAGCCGCACCGTGAGCCAAGCATCAACCATCGCTACTACTTGAGAAGTGCTGAAAAAGTCAGAACGCAAATCCCGTGGCTGAAACAGCCCGCGATTTGCGATGCCGAAACAACATGCAACAACAACAACAAGAAATAGTTGTTACTCCAGTCATAACAACAACACCTCATTCATCACTCGTAATAGCATTCTGTTGCGGGAGACTAGGATATCCTATTCCAGTTTAGAAAGTTGATCTGACTATGAATAGGACTCAGATATACACCTATAATTTTTTATCAATTGTATCGAAGGGATTCCATCTTTAAATAAGAGGAAATCATCATTCGAGGGGATCTCCAGTTTTTGTACTAAGAAAGTTTCACAGAGAAGGACGTACTTCATTTCATATTGTAATATGATACATTGATAGATGAATAAAAGACTGTTTTGACCATCCTTCTCTAGCCTCTTCGTCTCAGGGGAATATTGTGAGAAGGGAGGGCCCACCTTCTTCACAAGATTCACCCGTTAGTTTTATAGTGTGTTAGTGTGATCTCTGTTTATGCCTTGATCAATTTCTGTTGTGCTGAAACACTAGTTTAATGAATTATGCTTTGTTGAAACACTACTGAACTCTGTCTTGTTAAGAACTTTGTTTCACTGAACGTTACATTGTTTTCATGTAGTTCATGGTTGGGTAATTGTTAATCATTTTAGTTAGCAATATTTTGTGATGAGTTTATGAAATCTTGCTAATCAAAGACTGGTGCTGAGGGTTCCTGCTTTGGGAAGGAAATAGGGTCCTGTTCTCTGTTAGAATTAGTTAGCCTTCAATTATTTCCATGAGTGTGCTAATCAGAGACTGGTGTTGAAGGTTCCTGCTTTGGGAAGGAAATAGGGTCCTATTCTCTGTTAGAATTAGTTAGCCTTCAATTATTTCCATGAGTGTGTTAATCAGAGACTGGTGCTGAAGGTTACTGCTTTGGGAAGGAAATAGGGTCCTGTTCTCTGTTAGAATTAGTTAGCCTTCAATTATTTCCATGAGTGTGTTAATCAGAGACTGGTGATGAAGGTTCCTACTTTGGGAAGGAAATAGGGTCATGTTCTCTATTAGGAGATAGATAGCCTTCAGAATTCATGTCAATTATTTCAGTGAAGCAATGAGTTCATGAAAGTGTGTTAATCAGAAACAAGGTGCTGAAGTTTCCGACTTTGGGAATAGGGTCCTGTTCTCTTGTTGCAGAATAGTTTGTCTTTTCTATTGTAGTATCTTGTTGTTATTTTAATGTAATCCAGGATTCTTCGATTAATTATTTCTTTGAGCTCTGCAATAGGTAGATTTCTTTTTCTGTAATTCAAGCCAGAATTTCAGTTCATTCAAGGAAAGTGTGATTAATATAGTTTCCTTTACTACCACTCTAGGTTGCTTTTGAAATTGAGCATATATAGTGCATGGTTACCTTTGAAATAAACAGACTTCCCTGGGTTGACAATTTATGTAGCACTTGATTGTTTAAATTAAATAATCAATTATAGTGACCAACACATGGACATTGACTTCCTTTCAGATCTATATAAACTACTGTGTGAGGAGGAAGGAGAAAAGAAGTACCTTTTACCGGTGTTTGTCCCTGCACGCTCTGAGTTGAGCTCTAATATTTCGCTCCTCGATGAGCCTTGTAGACAAACGATAATACAACCACCTCCTACTCTACTGATATTAGATTGAAATAGATCTATCTATCAGAGAGAATTTCATGTGATATTAAACACAAACTAGAAACAAACAAGCCAAGCATGTCATATTGATGACAACAATGACAGAAGTAACTTACAACCGTAGATGCGAATGCGACAGCTTCGTCAAGTCCCATTTGTCTAACCCTTTCTCAAAAGATCCATGATCTGGATGACAACAACTTCACTGATTACTGTATGTTTCCTATGAGATCATAGGTTTCATGCTTCCAATTCTTCCCCCTTTTCCACCATGATAGAGCTTGTTTATATAGGTTTAGAGAGGCCTAACCTATTGAGGTATATTTAGGGTAAGTTGAGGATTTCACTCCTTAAGCCAGGGATCTTCTCCTAAGATCATGGCTGAACCAGGAATTCGAATGCAACTACCTGCCAAGATTGAAAGATCCTCCCCTTATTCTCCTCAACAGATCAACTGCTACCCAGAATAGGCAGTGCTCCCTCAAAAAGGCCATTAGAGCACTATAGCGCTCCCTAGTAGGCTTTAGGGGGGTTCCAGTGCTATAAAAATATATAGCACTCCTTCATAAGGGTTGTTTGGTGTTATAACTCTCCCTATCACTTTATAGGGGAGCGCCAGCGCTCCTAAGGGTGATATAGGGGAGCGCTCTCTTCTAAAACCTTAGATTCAATGATTCTTTCAAGTGGCAAGAGATACTTGACTTCAGTTAATCATCCCTCTTCCTTCAAATCAAGTGTTTGAGGTATTTTAAGTGTCGCCTTAGTGTCGTCATCATGGCAGTATGATTTGCTTGACACTTGCGACACTTGTGAGTAACATGTGAACTTTGCGACACTTGTGAGCAACATGTGACACTTGCGACACTTGTGAGTAACATGTGACACTTGCGACACTTGTGAGTAACATGCAACACTTATCAAAGCGAGTAATGTTGATGTGTAATAGATTTCCCCCCAAAGTATGAAGTTAGAAGATGAGAACTAATAACTGAAATTCTTTGTAGACTTCCAAGTAAGGGTATAGATGCAGGGAACCTGACAGAAGATACACACAAACATCCAAAAAATATCATGACATGTTTCAAACCCAAGGTAGGCATACTTATGCTTGGGTGATAAAGACTTGCAAGATATGGTCACCTTAAAATACACTACGGATCCATAATTGTATTGATAAAAAGGTATAGCCACCGAGGATACAGTGTGGATCTATACTCTGATGACCTGAACTGATCATAGCCATGAATAATACACAGTGGATCTATGAGATGACAAGACATAGCCACGACAAATACAAAGTGGATCTATGTAACAGTGTATGTATCATTTGTTCAATAGAAACTCCTTCGCAACCTGGGAAAATCATATATCAAAGTGATCACTCAACCCAGGGTCTTCTTACCGATCCCGATGTAGTATGAATCTGACTCTGTGAATAGATGTTCTGATGTCGAACATGGTATAAACCACTTGATTAGCGGTCAATGATGTAAACCGTTAACAAGCGCGAGGGAGATCACCATTAATGTCAATGATTCCCAAGGTACTCTAGTACATTCCAACGAATGTGAATGGATGAGCTGAAGTCAAACATCCATGGAATCATTCAATCAGAGGTCAATGATGTAAACCCACTATCGAATGTGAGGAGGCCTGCCATTGAGGCATGTAGGTCTCAAAGTACTAACTATTTTCTAAGTCTAGTTCCTGGATAATGTGTTGAAGTCGATAGGAATAGGCTCGTCGAAGGAGGGCCTTAATGTATCCCCCATTGATGACACAAAATGGACATAGGGATGTAATTGGTAGATCACATGAACATGGACTGACACAGGTATTGAGATAAGATATTTGTGATGGTTGACTCTCAAGGTAGGTACTTCCCTTGAACACTGAGGCACAACAACAGAAACATGACATGGACCAAAACTTGATGATGCAACAGATGCTGTGACTTATGTCAGGTGACCCAAAGGAGTGAAAGAAACTCAAAGGATTGGCTCAGTGCAGAGGTTCAACGGATTATAATGCATGTAAAAGACAAAGTGTCGTGTTCAAGGGCGACTCTAAGAATTACTTGCTAATGTTCTCAAGAGACTGTTTGGCTTGCTTCTTTCAAATTTTCCCCCATCCAGATAGATGAGTACCTCTTTTTAATTTAACGAGCTCGAGGAGGGTAACACATGCTCGATATAGCTCACCTTTGGTAAGTTCCTCTTCCTTTGTTTAACGAACTGGAAGAAGTAAGGGTTCGATCCTGTATGGGCCTGTCGATGTTTGTTTTAGCAAGTCCAAAGACAGAAAAATCGAAGGTTTTTCATGATTATAGAGTCTGGAAAAATAGTTAAAAGAGAACTCTCTTAGTTCCTTTTTCATACAGTTAGTTTCACGAGGCTGAAAAAGAGATAAACTACCACTCGAAAGATTCCCTTTCAAACCTTTTAATGAGTGTGAAAGGAAGCAAGATCACTCGACGATCTTTTCATATATAGAGAGTCTGAAAAGAGTTTAAAGATAACTCCCAGGGGTTCCTTTTTCATGTGTCCATATGGGTCCGAAAAGGAGATAAAAGTCTACCTGGTGCATTCTTATATTCTCGAGATTGAGAATGAACTAAGACTATGCTCGTGGATGCGACAAGGTAAACAAACAATCAGAACTGCTTTGAAACCTGAAGTGTCAAAACTGCAATTCAGAGGTTTAGTGAAGCCATCATATTGCCAAAGAAACCCACAAATAACTATACCTTATAAAAATGGAAATTTATAAATAGTAATACAAGAAAAATCTTCATTTACCATTTCATTTGCATAAGGATTTGTAGCAGTGGAGTTTCTCACTTTGGAGGTGGATCTTGTTTTTCTTGATACCGGAGATACAATTGACCGTTTCTCTCGTCGTTTGGACCAGGTAGATCTTCATCTCCCCTTATTTTAATTACATGGTTCAATATTTGTTTCCACAACAATATTTAAATTAAAAAATGAAGCCCTAGGTCATTCCAAAGAAGATCAAATCAGCCTCTAATCAAAACGGTGGGAAAAAGACATTTGTTTGCAAAAACATTTTTAGAGTGTGATAGCATAGATGCCAACGCCTTAACACTTGAGTAGATAGGTCACTTTTTTCCAAAGAATCCATAAAAAACTCAAAAATATGCCCACGCAGCCATTATGAAAATCATTTTAATTTTAAAACGTTTAATTGTTGCGTGATGATTATTGAGTGATAAGAAGAGGGAATGGTCCTTTTTAAACAGTGTGGGAAATAGATTTCAAGTTTTTAAATTGCTTAAGAAATTGCTGAAAAATTGAATAATGAAGTTCTTTGTTTTTTTTTTGTTTGTAGGTGATTTCGGCGACAACCATGATCGAGTGGAAGGAATGGGAGAATGAGCTCGATGATTTGGCTGCTTTACGAAGTCCTCTAACATGGGTCGCGTTGAGAGCTTGTGGCCTTCTGAAATTCTTGAAATTGCAAAAGTTGAAGAAAGAGATTCTTCTACTTGAGTACATAATCATCTTGTGGGATGTCACAGAGAAAGGGTTTCGGATCGGAACACAGCTTCTAACCATCGAGTTGGAAGATGTATATTTCTTGACTGGCCTCTCGAAAAGAGGGGTTCCTATAGCTGTTTCTGGATAGAGGGCACTTCCAGAGAAAGTGGGTGTGTACCTGGCCTGTCATTGTGTCCCAGGGAAAATATTGGTGGGGGGTAGAATCCCAATCAAGGATATCAGAGAGTTACCTCTTCGGTCTATTTTTTTTTCCATCATGAGTGTGACAGGAAGTACTAGCACGCATATGGCGTCAAGATCATATGTAGCTTATGGCATACAATGTTTGGAGCCAACACTGTTTAACTAGAGCACAGGGTTTCTTCAGAATGTGAAGGAACAGGTTTCGTAGTGTAGGATGGGGCAGAAACAATTCGGATATGGTTCATTCTTGGTCTCATTCTTCTTAGAGTGCATCCCCCAGATAGCATTGGCAGTATGACCAGTGGGAGAACCACGGATGGAATGGTGGATTAGTCTGTCTTCGAGACTGGTGGCAGAGTCAAAGTTCCGTTTCACTGGTGACTTCTTCGCTTGGTTGAGATGCTAGTATCTTTGGATAGAAGACTTCCCATATGCCGAGGTGGAATTTCATGGGAGCATGGATTTGATTCTACTAGCGGGGGAAGATTGGGATGCGTCAGGTGAGAGACTAAGCAACACCTTGTCTAGTTTTTTGTTTTAAGTTTTTTAACGTATATATATATATTATTTTTTGGGTACGTAGAAGATTTTTTAATGGATGTATTTTTTTCAACATGTAGACAAGGGAGCAGTGTGCTCGGCTGAGATACCAATACCAGGACGTCGCGGGGGTGCTCCGGTTGCAGTAGATCCAGGGGCACCAGTGATAGGTCTCCGGGAGGTTGAAAGAAACCTTCAAGGCCTCACGATGGGCATTCCTCCTCTATGAAGGAGAGAAGTTCCTTTACATATACAGAGACACACAATGGGGGTGCCAGAGAATGTTAGTTCTCTACTAAGATGTGTAGTGCGCGCAGTGATATGTTACTCTCAGCACAATGTAGTGCAGAGAGATTAGAGTCTCTCTGGTGATTGTATATTTTGTATGACTTGTCAGACGATGTTGTATGGGTGTAAAGACCCAAAATTTTTCTCTTCCAAATACTTTTTTGATGTAATCAAAACATTTTCAGTCACACTATGTATATATATATATAGTTTCGAGTTTTTACAGTGCCAAAAATTTTGTACATGATGATGCCTTTACTGTGATGTGTTTTAATTTACATGTGATGTTCAATTTGTTTTCCTTCATGAAACCTTATCTATGGGCGAGATATCGATCCATGATGTAATTAGATAATGAATCCGAAACATTGTTGAGTTCTCTTGGAATATGTCTGTATTTGATAGAATCAAATATTCGTTCAAGACGGTGAACTTGTAGGTGGAGGCGTAGCAAGACAGGACTACGAATAGCGTAGATATGATTGAGTTGATAGACCACGAGTTGGGAGTCTAGGTTAAAAATGATACGAGAGATACCTAGGGAGGAGGCTTGGGTCAAAATTCCGATGAAGGCATGATATTCTGCCATGTTATTAGTTGTTGTTTCTAAGCAAATACCTCCTAAACTCACCACCTCGTCAAATTGGTAAATGACCCATGTTGCCGAAGCAATGTTCCGGGTGTGTCAACTAGCGCCATCCGCAAACCCGACAAAGATAGGAAAGGAAGACGTCATCTGCGCATGAAAACACAAGGCACAGTTATGAGTGGCAAAGGTAAAGACTCGAGCACGCGAAAGAAACAGACACACCAAACTAAAATATAATAATGTACAATGTACACATGCTAGGTGATCTAGGCATAGTACTTTTTAAGGTAAAGCCCATTCCAAGGCTCCCCTGGGGAAATTCCATCATAATCGAATAACTCGTAGGCACCTCTGTATAGAACACATTTCACAATGTAAGGGCCATGCCACAGAGGTTCTAACTTACCTATCCCTAGTTTGTCATGAGCCTGGTCATAGACGAGGACTAAGTCTCCTTTTGCAAAAGTTTGAGGATGGACGGATTTGTCGTATTGACTTTTTATTCATTTCTGATGTGCCTCGTTAATGAGAGCAGCATCACAACATGTTTCGTCCAGTTTGATTAGATATAAGAAACTTTCTTCTTCGGCAGAAGTATGGGGTAGGAGTTCTACTTTAAGTTTCAGAGATGGAATCTCACACTCGATTGGTAAAATGACTTTGATGCCATACACTAACTGGAAAGGAGTGAACCCAGTTGCGGTTTTCATGGAAGTACGGTAAGCCCAGAGAGCGGAAAAAAGTTGTAAATGCCAGGATGTCTTATTTTCCCCTACCATGCATTGAATCATGGTTTTGAGGACCTTGTTGATGGCTTCAACTTGTTCGTTGGCCTGAGGATAGTATGGGGATGAGTTTTCATGGCGAAAACCCAACTTGGCATGCAATTCACTCATCATTTGGTTTTTAAAGTGTGAACCGTGATCGGTGACAATGGCGCGTGGTACACCAAAATGAGTTAAGATGTGGTTAAAAACAAGAAGTGTTGCGGTACGAACATCATTCAGAAAGGTAGGCATAGCCTCAGCCCATTTGGTAAAGTAGTCGACGACGACGATTATATAACTATGCCCCCCGGCTGAGGTAGGATTACATTGCATAAAATTGATACCCCATTTGGTGAAGGGGCCGATGGCGATAATGGGGTGAAACGTAGTAGGGTGGGTGAGTGTCTTGTTGTTAAAAACTTGGTAGGGTGGGCATTTTTTGACTGCCTCAATACAATATTTGAAAATTGAGGGCCAAAAATAGACGACACGTAGAATTTTTGGGGTAGTGGCCATCCCAGAAAGGTGACTGCCACATGCTCCAAGGTGACAGTGGTTCAAAACACGTTCATCCTCTGCATGAATCAAACATCGTCGAAGGATAGTGTCAATACCACGGTGATACTAGGTGTCGCCGATGATGAGATAATGATGAGAATGGTGGCGAATACGTCGACGCTCTTCACGAGAAGAGTTAGGCTGAAAGCGTTGGGTTTGGAGATAAAGGAGGATGTCTTCGTACCAAGGATCAGAGGTGCTAATGAGGAAAAGAGTTTCGTCAGGGAGAGAATCTCTAGGTTTGATGTCTTCATCAGCATGGGGGAGATCACAGATAAGCTCCGCAAACACCAGGGACTTTTTGTCTTTGGACTTCGTAAATTCAAGATCGAATTCCTGAAGGATGACGATCCATTGAGAGTATTTTCCCCCGAGAACTTGACGTGTCAAGACGTGGTACATGGGGTTTGATCCCACAATGACCGTGGTGGTGCGTAGTAATATGTAATGGTGAAATCTCTGGACAACGATGACGGCTACCAGAGCTAGTTTCTCTACATGTGAATATCAAAGTTTGGGTCTAGATAGACTCTTGCTCAGGTAATAGATCACATGTTCCTCACCGTTGGGGTCCTCTTGAACTAACACCATTGCAATAGTGGAAGTGGAGGCAGCTAAGTAAAGGATGTAGTCCTTTGTATACTCTAGAGGATGCAACAAAGGTGCATGGGTCAGGGCATGCTTGAGAGCATCAAATGACCATTGAGTGATGTCATCCTGATGAAATGGGTGTTTTTCTACAGCAACCACATGAATCCTTTAGTTATCTCAGCGTAGTTACAAATGAAATGGCGAAGGAAGTTTGCTTTTCCTTGCAAACTTTGGAGTTTAGTCAAACTAGTAGGCGGGGGTAAGGCTAGAATAGCCTTAATCTTTAAGGGATCCACCCGAATCCCATATTTAGAGACAACAAAACTGAGGATTCGACTGGATTCAACAACAAAAATACACTTATGTGGGTTCAAGCGGATACGGTAAAACTGACATTGAAGAAAAATAGCTAGTAAGTGATCAACGTGATTTGATCGATTGGATGAGTGGGAAGGTAAGTCGTCAAGGTAAGGTTCTGTAATATGCTTGATATCATGGAAAACGTACGACATGGCCCACTGGAAAGTAGCACCAACATTTTTGAGACCAAAAGGTAGCTTTCAATAAGAGAAAGTTCCCCATGGGCAGATAAAGGTCGTCTTATGTTGATCAACAGGTAAAATTTCAATCTGGTTATACCCGGAGAAGCCATCCATGAAAGAGAAGATTACACTCCCAACACAATTATCAATGATTTGTTCGATGAAGTGCGTAGGGTAGTTGTCCTTTGGACAAGATTTATTGAGATCCCAATAGTAGACACAGACACGGATGGTCCCCTATTTTTTGGCAACCGAAACAAGGTTGGAGACCCATTCTGTCAAAGGGACAGGATAGATAAAGCCAAATTTTAAAAGTTTCTCAACCTCTTCCTTTATAGCTACAATTTTCTTGGGATGAACCGGGCAGAGTTTCTGTCGAACAGGTTTCGCACCTGGGTAAGTCTTGATTTCATGCACGACAATCGAAGGGTCAATTCCTGGCATTTCTTCGTAGCTCCAAGTGAAGAAATTGTGGAATTCTTTAAAAAGAGAGGTGTAAGATACCACTTCTTCGGGTGTGCAATTAGCACCAAGGTTAATGTTTTCCAAATGCCCTCTTTGATCGAAATATCAATAATTATCATAGTAGATATATTACCCATATTCCCCTCAGAAAGAGTATCTTGTGTGAGGATGGGAGATTGCGGAGAATTGGTAACATTAGGAGGAAAGACAGAGTGTATGTCTTTGTGAATTTCTTCCAGAGATGGAAGAAAAGAGGATCGATGATGGTTATCATCCCAAGGTACGTCGTCGATACTAAGCATTTCCATTATAGATTCGTCGGAAGGAAAAATGTGGGAAATGTAGTCGATCACAGACAATAGGGAATCCAACCATGATGACATCGAGTAGGCATCGGGTGCCAATAAATGCGGGTTGTCCAGGGAGGGAGAGGCAGATTGAATAGCCACGTATGCGACCTCGGCTAGGATAAGTGACATGGTGTCACCGAGCACATCAAATTCCATAGGACTAGGTACAATCCAAGGGTCAGATGATTCCAAAGATTGATAAGCCATAGTCAAAATCATATTGATGGTGGAAATATGATGTGTGGTGGGTGGAAGTGGTATAGGGAAGGTACCCATAAGTCTAGAATCTTTCAACAAGACATTACCAATGCTTTCATACATAACTTGGTGGTCTCCCAAAAAAGGAATGTTGTTGGTGATAGTGGCACGAGCGTCAGGTGTACATAAATATAGTTGATCGATAGTGAAAATTTTGCCTTGATGGGGGAATTGTACACATTGAAACACTAACAAGGTGACGAAAGTCATAGAATAGAACCAACTTCTTCCAAGTAGTAGGTTGTAATCGAGGGGGGAATCGACCACCTCGACATCAATAGTAATAGTTTTGCTGCCCAACTAAATGGCTAAGGATTGTAAAAGTCCGTGAGGATGGAAACCTCACCCATCAAAAGCACGTAACATCATAGGGGATTTGTTAAGGGTGGGTGATTTTAAGCCTTTCCAACAAGCTAAAGACATGACACAAGTAGAGGCTCCCTCATCCAAGATAGTTTGGTGGATTTGTTGATTGTGAACAACAACATCGATCTGAAAAGCTAGTTGGTGGGAGAGTCAAGGTTGATGATCATCCAGATTAAAAGTGAGGTTATTAGATGACTCAGGATCGAAAGTTTTGATGGCAGCTAAGAGCATTCTATGTTGGTTGGGACAGTGTTGTAGAACTTACAAAGTAGACATAGCACACAGTGCTTGAGCCAAATCTTCAACAATGTTGTAGTTTTGGGCAGCCCGTGAACTAGGATTAAAGGTAGATTTCTGAATAGTGTTCTTAGGAGGGCATAAGATGGAGTCAAACGAAGGTTTCTCAATTTGAAGTGGCCTAGATGGAGGGCTAGTAGACGGAGTACTAACAGAAGATGTTAATGGGTCTAGTAAGGGACCGTTAGCAGGCTTCGGCTTATCAGGTTTAATCGGTGTGTCACATGTCATAGTGCGAGTTGTTAGATTAATCTTGTTAAACATGTAAATGTGGGCACTTGTCGAGGCCTCATCATGGGATTGGTTGGAGCTATCCCCTGGAGTGGGGGTTTGAGAAACCAAATATTGTTGCTATGGAAAAGGTTGGGTAAGCACAGCGGGTTGTGAATTTCCCTTAAAAATCATGGCCACTTCATCACAATGTGGACAGTCTCAAGTGTAGTGATCATCGCCACAGATGAGACATGGGAATTTCAGTTTCCGTTGTGGTTGTTTTCCGACAGCCGGGTTTGAGGTTGATTTTTTGGTTGTTCATTGTTGTTGTTTTTCTTTGGTTTATTTTTTACTTTATTCTTGCCTCCAGGTTGTTGTGAAGGGGTCGATTGGACCGTATTCACCTCAAAGACATGATTTTGAGGGGAGGTAGAAGAGGGTGCATTCAAAATGGGAGTAGACGTCGAAGTGGACTGCTGGGTTGTTCTAGTCGACTGGGAAGTAGATTGGGTTTTGACAGAGCCAATAACTCCATCCACGTGCAAGGCAGACGATGGTTTGGATGGATCATTAGTGGTACGGGTAGCATTTGGTATCAACTCGTACAGAGTACCAGATTTTGAATAAACCAAATCTAAGTACTGAGCTCGAGCAATATCTTCTTCCTCGGTGACTACACCACCCATAGCAACATCATGAGTGATATCGGGTAATAGTGATTTGGTGAAACATTCTGCTAATAATTGGTCAGGAATGATCTCTTTGATTAACCTTCATTGTCATATCCATTTATGAATATGATCAGATATATGTACGGAGGTTGTTTGACGAAGGGAGGTCAATAGTTCGGTACCCGTCTCGCATCGAATGGGTAGTTGGAAGTGTGTGAGGAAGGACATGGAAAGGGAGTTGAAATCATGAAAAGAAGCACGTGGTAGTTCAATATACCACTTTGCTGCAGAACCTGTAAGCATTCGTTGAAAAAGACGCAAACTTATAGAATCATCCATGAGGGAGTTGGATGAACACCACAAATGGAAAGTCATCACATGGTTGTTTGGGTCTTTTCTGGACTTTCCATTGAATTTTGGAATATCAGAAGGAAGTTTAGCTAGAATAGTTGGCCAAACTGGAGAATGAAAAATGGGATCATTCGTTAACCGAGACAAGTCTGGTAGGTCCAGAGTCACTAGGAAAGGCAGTTGTCAGTTAACCTATGGGTATTACTTGTGTGGCATAGGAACATCAGTAGGACCATACACTAGGTTAGGTGGATAATTGTAACCAGTGGGTCCTCTTGTATAAGGTTGTTTTTGACCAGGGTACACAGGATTTGAGGGAGTTCGAGAAACATGTGTGAGTGGGGGATAACCGGATGGGTTTTGAGGATTATAAGCCGGATTTGGCGTTTTTCCATAAGGAGGATATAGATGAGTCCCTTGAGGGGGAAGAGGTTGTTGTGGAGCTTGAGGATTGTGTCCCCCCGAGAACTATGGGTTTCCTGGAAAAGGGGTATTCCATGGATTGGGTGTGGTAGACACATTTTGTCCATATGGTTGATGGTAGGCTCCATATTGAGGCTACCCCCCAGCATGAGGGTTCCCTCCAAATGGAAGTTGTCCTCTGGTGGTAGGATGCCCCCCATCTTGAGGTGGAGTTCCTGGAATTTGAGAACCAAACGTAAACGACTGACCGATGCTACTTAACGGATTAAAGCCACCAATATTGGTCCCTCTGGATTGTTGTATAGGTATAGAACTTCTAGGCATAACTTGGGTAGTAGTGACAGTGAAAGAATTCAGTGCTCTGTACCCAAAAGGGAGTGATGATGAAGGTCTAGGTGTTATTGGTGTGCCAATTGCAGCTTGGCTAACCACCACATTACTGGCGGGAATAGTCGGAATGTGAGGGACCATTGTAGAGTGAGCTTTCTGGAGAGAAAAAGTGGACCTTGGGCCAACAGACATTGTGTTCAGATAAACGGATGGTGTAGCTGAAAAAATGGTAGTATCGGTAAAATGGTTTAAGGGTACGGTGTAGGTGATAGGCGCGTCGACACCTATTCCTGTTCCATAAATATCCCACACCATGCACGGTGGACTTCGAATAATGTCCGCGGTCCAAAAGGGGTCGTTAACTAGAGGGCTTGAATGAGACCCATTCAAAACGTCAAAAGGATTGATGATGATGAATTCACCTACTTAATTGAGTTGGAGAACACATCTCTCATATCCCTCTGGAATGCGGAAAGCCTCCAGAGACTCTGAAACAATTTGAAAATTCTCTAAAGAAGTGGGAACTTCTTCTTGGGAGGTTATAGTGTTGTGAACCTCGCTCTGTTGAGGAGATTCCTCCATAGAATGAGGGGGTAAAGGGGTATTCTCTTCCATATTTTCTGGAGGAATTCCCTGTAATCTCCACAAACAGCTTGGAGGGTCGATGTTGGCAAAAAAGAGTCAACGAAAAAAATCTATGCCCAACTACTAAAAAGAAGCAACATACACTAATAGAATCTAGGAATCACAACCAAGCAAACAAAGCCTTCTCTCGATGACCGTACTAGTTGGTGATGAAATCCAACATCACGTGATAAGTCATAAAGGGGCGGGGATATGGTGGAACAGTTACAATGGTGACCTTCTTAATGGACTTTCACCTTGGTGCAAGCTTCCACACAGTAATTGTGGATTTAACCTCCAAGGAGCCCGAGTGAGTTTGACCAATGTCTGATCCACGTACAGTGAGACTTCCCTTCACTGTCACCTTGTGTAAGACCCTAAATATTATGGCCACTAAGGTTACCAATTCACAGTCAGCCCCTGGGCAGGTACAGTCGACAATCTAGTCCGAACGTATGGGAAGGGTATCTAGCCCAAAATCAACTTGAAAGGCTTCCACTCAACATTGTGGGTATACCTTTAAGAAATCCCCATAATACGATCTGACTACTACAATCAGTCAAACCACGGAGGGATAATCTCCGTAGTTTTCCCGAGTGTGACCTCGTGCATAACCCCTGTGTGAGAGGGGGATCCTAGGAAGACTTATACGACAATTAGATTTGACTCTCCCTAGCTCAGGATGCTAATGTTTGTTTTGGAAACTTTGGAGAGTTATGCTCACATCCTAATCCAAAGTACTAATCCTAGTCTATTGTTGGTGGAGGATCCTAGAAAAGAAAATGTTCTAGATAGTTTTTAGTTAACGTTCATTTTATAGTTGTTCTTTACTCAAAAGGGGTGCATGGAAGTGAAACAGATGAAATGATGACTCAATCCCCAAAAATGCATCAAAGATGATAATAAATCATTTCTTTTTGATGAATATCTATTTAAGGAAGAGAGAGAGAGTTATTTTCACTAACAAACGCTAAGAAGGAATGTCCTCAAACAAATTTTCTTCAATCAAATCCGATGTGGTGCTAAAACTTTTTGGAGATGTCTTCTAAAATGCAAATCAATCATGAAGATGTCTCTTTATTGTTTGTGTGCAAATAATGATTAATACAAAACAACATGTCTCTTGCCAATTATCCTTTTGGATCAAGGAAACTCAGACAAACATAAGCAGGTTTCATACAAACAATACACCCTCTTGTTGTGATAAAAAACAAGAAGCAAAAGAAAAGAAAACAAATAAAATCAAGAATTGAACAAAGAAGATATGTTGGAGAACAATTAACTCAACAAAAACCAAATGAATAGATTCGTAGATTTCTGATGTCCTTCACCATAGTTTCTCGCTCAGTCAAAAAGGAGAGAAAAACAATGCATTGGTTTCAAACTCCCAACAACAGAAAAACTCAAAAATAATGAAGAAGGCTACAAAATCTAAACAACAAGGTATTTGTTCCTCATAAGGATGTCAAAGTTGAATAGGAAGAAGCATTGACTCACAGAGAGGCTTAGCAAGTGAAACACAGAGACTGGACCCTGAAAAAACAATTCTGGAAAGGTCTTTTTCCAAAAGAGGGCTGGAGCTCTGGTGTAAAGGGAACCAAGCATTATAGTGCTCTATTTAACACATCTAGAGAGTGCTGGCACTCTTTTAACATAGCCACAGGGGTGCCAGGCTTGAAAAGCTCATGAAAATGTCTGAAAATCCAAAATTTTAGTCTAATTTTGGCAATCAAGTTGAGAGTGATGGGTTGAGGAGTCAATCAGCACATGAAATCAATCAAAAGGGGTGAAACAGATTTGAAAACAATCAAAGGGTAAGACAAGGTATATGAGGAGAAATCAAAACCAAAATTTTTTGATTCGAGGCTCCCCAGTGGAGTCGCTAGTTTCTGTTGAAGGAAAATCTCCCTGCGGACAGGTAGATCTCCTCTTGAGAGCTAGATTCTTAACTCTTAAGAAAGAAAATTCTTAACATGGACACTGACTTCCTTTCAGATCTATATAAACTAATGTGCAAGGAGGAAGGAGAAAAGAAGTACCTTTTACCGGCATTTGTCCCTGCACGCTCCGGGTTGAGCTCCAATCTTTTGCTCCTCGATGAGCCATGTCGACAAACAATAGTACAACCACCTCCTACTCTCCTGATATTAGCTTGAAATAGATATATCTATCAGAGACAAGTTCATGTGAGATTAAACGCAAACTAGAAACAAACAAGCCAAGCATGTCATATTGATGAGAACAATGACATAAGTAACTTACAACCGTAGATGCAAATGCGACAGCTTCGTCAAGTCCCCTTTTTCTAACCCTTGCTCAAAGGATCCACGATCCGGATGACAAAAGCTTCACTGATTACTTTCCTCTAGTTCACTATATGTTTCCTATGAGGTCATAGGTTTTATGCTTCCAATTATTCCCCCTTTTCTACCATGATAGAGCCTATTTATATAGGTTTAGAGAGGCCTAACCTCTTGAGGTTTCTTTAGGGTAAGTTGAGGATTTCCCTCCTTAAGCCAGGGATATTCTCCTAAGATCATGGTTGAACCAGGAATTCGAATGAACTGCCTTCCAAGATTGAAAGATCATCCCCTTATTCTCCTCAACAGATCAACTGTTGCCCAGAATAGGCAACGCTCCCTCAAAAATTCCATTAGAGTGCTATAGCGCTCCCTAGTAGGCTTTAGGGGGGTGCCAGCACTCTAAAAATCTATAGCGCTCCTTCAGAAGGGTTGTTTGGTGTTATAACGCTCCCTAGCAATTTATAGGGGAGCGTTGGTGCTCCTAAGGGTGATATAGGGGAGAGCTCTCTTCTAAAACCTTAGATTCGATGATTCTTTCAAGTGGAAAGAGATACTTGACTTTAGTTAACCATCCCTCTACCTTCAAATCAAGTGTTTGAGGTATTTTAAGTGTCTCCTTAGTGTCGTCATCATGGCAGTACGCTTTTCTTAACACTTGTGATACTTGTGAGTAGCATGCGACACTTGCGACACTTGTGAGCAACATGCGACACTTGCGACACTTGTGAGCAACATGTGACACTTGTGACACTTATCAAAGTGAGTAATGTTATTGTGTAACACCAGTAGGTCCTCCTACATATGGTTGTTGATGGTCAGGATAAGAAGGATTCGATGGTGCATGAGAAACATTGACATAACCCGGTGGGTTCTGAACATTATAGGCCGAGTGATTTATTTGCCCATGAGGAGAATAAACATTTATCCCTTGAGAATAGTAAGGAGTAGATCCTAGAGGTGGATACACATGAGGCCCATGAGGAGGATAAGATTGTGGTCTCAGAGAACTCTAGGTTGTGTTTGGGATGCCGCTTGGATAAGATTTCCCGTAAGATGTTACGGAAGGGACAGGATTGGATACTCCTCCTAGTGGGTTATTATACAAGTGCCCCCCAACATGGGGTTGAGTAAAAGTGCCTCCTGAAGATACTCCCCAGGATTATGAAGGGTTTCCAGCAAATGAGGGTTTCCCCCCTGTTCGTGCTCTTTTCGTCAATGAGTGAGCAAAAAGCGAGCACTTACATGCCTAGTTGGGCTCTTCTAGTCATGACAGCTGCAATGCAAAAGGTTAGAAAGAAAATAGTAAAGGTATGAACAAGAATTAAACAAGAAATA
>ML789630.1:252287-264107 GCA_009831015.1 Picea engelmannii
TAATCTTTTTAGCCAACTTTGTATAGTTTTGGCCCTTTTGATGTGCTGTGGAGTTAATCCTTGTGCCATGGATGATTGTTTTTCTGTGTTGATGATGTTGAGTTCTTGTCACCCTGTGCGGACGAAATTTCAGTGATAACACCCCCTTCCAGTGGTGGATTTATAACCGGGGTATGACTAGAAAATGAAGGTTTCCCTCCAGGAGGAGCATGAAAAGGGTGTTGTCCCCCGGGAGGGGTAGGCCCACCATGGAAAGGTAGTCCTCTAGGAGGGAAAGGTGTGTTGGATGGTGGTTTCCCTCCAACCAGTTGTGTTTGGCCAACAGGGGTCTGCGTTCTCGGGTGAGAAGATGTCCCAGCAACATCATGTGGAACATGTGGAATTATAGAGTAAAATCTTGTAGAAACGGGGGTAGAGATTGAAGTGATTTGGAGATGAGAAGAGGTGATGAGTCCAACATTAGGATGGACTTGTGTTGGTGTGCTCTAAGGGTCATGAGGATGAAAGGGTTGTCAAATAGATTCAAAATGTTCATATACATCGTGTCCTAATGAAGTCCTCCATAGAGAACGAGTAGGTGTGGGATTGGTTTCTACTGCGGTGCTAGGATGAACAAGAGTCCTATACTCGTCACCAAAGATTGGTTTTGTATATCCCATATATGTTTTGGTAAATATCCTCTCCGGTAATCATGGGATCTCTTCATCTATGATATTCCCAAGGGAGTCTAAATGAACTAAAAGTGGTTCGAGAGGGGTTACCAACATAGATGTAGTGGGATTTGCAACCGTAACCAAAGCGTCTTCTGGGTTATCTAACGGAGGAGCAATAACACTTCCAGTGTCAGATGGATTTTTTACCTCTCTATGGTAGTTGTCTTCTGGAGGGTTAGGAGGTAAGAGTTGATAGCATTCTGGAGGCAGCCCTTGCATCCTACATGATCGACGAAGACCGTGATTGTCTACGGGCTCAATTGTGGAGAATAATAGAGCACACTGAATATCTAGGGGAAACTAAAAAAAAGAAACAACATATGCTAATAAAATCTAGGAATCAACCAAACAAACAAAAGCTTCTCTTGATGATCGTACTAGTTGGTGATGAAATCCAACATCGTGTGATCAAGTTGAGGAGGGTCTAGGATATGGTGGAACAGTTAAAATGGTGACCTGCTTAATGAACTTTCACCTTGGTGCAAGCTTCCACACAGTAATTGTAGATTTACCCTCCAAGGAGCTCGAGTGAGTTTAACCAATGTCTGTTCTACGTATAGTGAGACTTCCCTTCACCGTCACCTTGTGTAAGTACCTAAAGATTAGGGCAACTAAAGACACCAATTCACAGTGAGTCCTTGGGTGGGTACAGTTGACAGTCCGATCTGAAACGTATGGGCAGGATAACAAGTCTGAAATCAACCCGAGAGGCTCCCACACATAATCATGGGTATACCTCCAAGCGACCCCCAATATACGATCCGACCACTTCAAACAATTGAACCACGGAGGGATAATCTCCATAATTCACCCGAATGCAACCTTGTGTGTAACCCCTATGTGAGAGGGGGATCCCAGAAAACCAATACGACAATTGGATTTTACTCTCCCTAGATCAGGATGCTAATGTTTGTTTTGAAAACTTTTGAGAGTTGTACTCACAACCTAATCCAAAGTGCTAACCCTAGTCTACTGTTGGTGGAATATCCTAAAAACAAAAATGTTCTAGATAATTTTTAATTAGTGTTCGTTTTACAACTGTTCTTTACTCAAAGGGTGTATGAAAGTGAAACTGATGGAATGAGGACTCAATTCCCAAAAAGATGCATGAAAGATGATAAGAAATCATTTCTTTTCAATGAACGCCTATTTAAGGGAAAGAGAAATAGTTGTTTTCACTTTCAAACACTAATATGAAATGTCCTCAATCAATTGGTTCTCAATCGAATCCAATGCAATGCTAAAACATTTTCAAAAATTCCTTCTAATATGCAAACCAATCACTAATATGTGTCTTTGTTGTTTGTATGTGAATGATGATTGATTCAATGCAAAGACTTCTCCTACCAACTACCCTTTTAGATCAAGGAGATTCAGACAAGTATGATCCGATTTCGCACAAACAACACACCCTCTTGCTATCAAACAAGATAAAGAAAACCAAAAAATCAAAAGGAAGGAGAAAGAGATTGGACAAGATGACCTTAAAGAACCAAATGAGAAGATTCACAGACTTTTGATGTCCTTCACCAGAGTTTATGCTCAGTCAGACAAGAGAGAAAAAGGCAGTGGATAAATTCCAAGTTCTCAACGGGAGAAAAGACTCAAAATAAGAGATAAGGTCACCAAATATGAACAAAAGAGAACCTACTTCTCAAAAATAAGAGGGTCAAATGTCATTAGGAAGATGTAATGAAGCATCAAGAAGCTAGACAAGGGCAAAAAACAAAGACTGAGTTGCAAAAAACACAATTTTGGAAGGTAATTTTGCAAAAAAGAGGTCAGTGCTCTGGTGTAAGGGCCACCAAAGCATTATAAATCTCTATTTGAGACCTATAGGGAGTTCTATAACTAGGATAACATGGGCACAGGGGCGCCAAGCTTCAAAAACTCAGAAAAAGGTCAAAAAAAAACCAAAAACTCAGTCAAGTTTTGTCAATCAGGATGCATGTGATGGACTAAGGATTCAATCAGCAAGTGAAATCATATATAAAGGGGTGAAAAAGGCCTAAGAAAACAAAGGGTAAGACAAGGTCTATGAGGAAAAACAAAACTAAGAAAGTTATGATTCTTCCCTAGTGGAGTTGCCAGTTTTTGTTGAAGGAAAATCTCCCTACGGACAGGTAGATCTCCTCATGAGAGCTAGACTCTTAACTCTTAAGACAGAAAGTTCTTATCATGGTCATTGACTTCCTTTTATGTATACACCAACTATTGCATGAGGTGGAAGGAGGAAATATGTACCTTTTACCGACGTTTGTCCCTGCACGGTCCGAGTTGAGCTCCAATCTTTCTCTCCTCGATAAGCCCTGTAGACAAACAAAAGTACAACCTCTTCCTACTCTATCGAGATTAGTTTGAAGCAGACCTATCTACTTAGAGATAAATTCATGTAATATCAAACACAAATTAGAAAGAAACAGGACAAGCAAATTACATTAATGAGGACGAAATGTTACTTACAGCCATAGATGGAATGCAACAGTTTTGTCAAGTTCTCCTTGTCTAACCCTTGCTCAAAATATCCATAATTAGAATGACAACAACTTCACTGATTAGCCTCCTATATGTTCCCTTTGAGATCATAGGTTTCATGCCTTCAATTTCTTCTCCAAATATCACTTATGAGATCATAAGTTTGGTATCATTTTCCATCCATATCCCCTTTTCACCATAAAAAAGATTTCTTATATAGGTTTAGAGAGGCTCAACCACTTGAGATATCTTTGGGGTAAGTTGAGGATTTTCCTCCTTTAGTTATGGATATTCCCCGTGATCATGGCTTGGCCAAGGATTCAAATCCAACTGCCTTCCAAGATTGAAAAGATTTTTCCCCCATTCTTCTCAACAAACCAACTGCTGCCCAGAATAGGTAGCGCTCTATGAAAAGGGGTGTCAGAGCATTATGACGCTCCCTAGCAAGTTTTAGGGGGGTGCCAACACTCCCAAAAGTAGTAGCGCTCCTTCAAAATGGCAAAGGAAGTGTTATAACACTCCCTAACAGTTTATAGGGGGGTGCCAACACTCTTGAGAGAGGTATAGGGGAGCGCTCTCCTCTAAAAACCCAAATTCAATGGTTCTTTCAGATGGCAAGAGGTCCATAACTCCATTTAACCATTCTTATTCTTCCAAATCAAGTGTTTTAGGTGTTTCAAGTGTCATTTTAATGTCGTTATAAGTATGACATAGGCATCATGGCAGTATGCTTTGCTTGACACTTGCGACACTTGTGAGCAAAATGCGACACTTGCGACACTATCGAAGTGAGTAATTTCGATGTGTAATAGTCATACACCATCACAAAGGTCATGGTAGATAATTCTTTTGAGATCAACATTCCTCCTTTCCTTGGCTTGTACCTAGTGTTCAATGTGGATCTCCTTCACCCTTATTTCCCACCATTATTGGACACCTCAGACGTAGCAGAAAAAATGACAACAATAGAGCTCAACCGTGACTACATCCAATAGGCATATAGTGATCAAATTGTGGACATACATATCAAGGGATCTCAACAACAAAGGATCTAGCTTTATCGAGTCGTCAAAGCAGGACAACTCTTGCACCAAGGCAAGTGGCTCACCCGGGGCCAAACTCAGCAGAAATTTCCTCATCTGATGGGGGAACTCATTGCAATGGAGAGAATTTATTCCTAATGAGGGAGGATTGATCTATATGGATATTGGTGGCCACCCACCTATTCCAACTAGCTCAAAACAATTTTCTGGCAATTTTGGCAATTTACTATTTTTAGCAGTTTTCACTTTTGGGGCCATTTTGAGGGCCTAAATGAATTTTTTTTTATGGATAGAGATTATCAATGATAGCCTATGAAATTATTGAGGCCCCAAAATTAATATCCTCAATTATACCTTTCCAACGGGATATCATACGCCTAAAACGGAGATCGTATGCAAAAGTTACGACCCCGGGAAGTTAATGTACTAACTTACCCAAACATGGCCCACATGACTTTTGGCGCTTCATCTCCTAGGGTTAGGTTTTTGGATGTATAGGGTTTTTGGAATTCCTTTTTATTGTAAAAATTACTGTATAGCCTCATTGTAATGATCTTATTGTGAATGATCACATTCGTCACATTTCTTCTCAGAGATAAGACGCCAACATTCCAGTAAGCTTGTTTCCACTGCATTCTACAGTTTCAGCTTATTTCATTATTGAATAGAAAACTAGTTTTACTGTATCTCTATTATTTTGTGTTAATAATATGGTAATAATCTGTATTCATTTTGTTCTACTCATAAAATCCGGATCACTGGATATCCTGCAAATCCACAAACACAATCTTTCCCAGGAGGTTGGGGCCAGATGTTGCAACCCCATCTCCCTTTTTTGCCCACGCTTAATATGCCCGATTTGTCTAAGTTAATGAATGACCCTATGAGTCACTATCCTACATGGCCCTTAGTCTCCACCAAACTTCCTTCAGATATCTGGAATTTCAAGGGTAAGAATGGGGACGACCATGGTGATCACGTCAGTACCTTTCACCTTTGGTGCTCATCAAACTCCCTTAATGATGATTCTATTCGTTTGAGATTATTTCAATGCACCCTCATCAGAGTTGTTGAAAAATGGTATATTGAGCTACCTAGGGGGGCATATGGGACTTTTATTTAGTCGGTGATGGTATTTAATAACCACTTCCAGTTTCCCATTGATTATGATGTTGGCCTAGAATTGTTGTCGACTTTACGCCAGGATACCGCCACTCATATCTTGGACCATATCCAGGAGTGGCATAGACGGAAGAGGTTGATTAAGACCCCTATACCCCTGGCCTTTATTTTAGAATGGTTTCTTGAGTGTTTGCACCCTCCTATCTTGAAGGATGTTGCTACTTCCAAGGTTACCACTGAGGAAGAAGCGATATTTAGAGCCCAATAGTTAGATTTGATATATGCTTAGTCTGGGATGTTATACCATCTTCTTCTTGATGCACCACAGTGAATTTATGACCTGAGACAAAAACCTGGACCTCATGCCGATGGATTTGTAGATGTCTCCCATGTAAATTCCATAGACTCGGTGACAAGATAGATGAAAGAATTATGTCTAAGCTAGTCTGTAGGAGGACCAACCTTGTCTGTGTCTTCCAACCCCACTCAGTTTGTAGATGTACACTCCATGTAATCGTCGGCCAACCCGAATGGTAACCAACAAATAGGAGGGAATAATAAGAAAGGATGTAATAACTATAAGGGTGGGAATAATGGTAATAAACCCAAGGAAAATAATAATAATGAGAAGATAGATAATAATGTTGGAGAGGGAAAACAAGAAAAACATAAGGTGAAGTTTCCTTGTAAGCTTTGCACAGATGATCACCTTACCCATTTATGCCCCAAACTTGCAGAAGTTGCAAGGATATTAGCTTAATCGCTTGTCATCCTGATGAACCCATTCCCACATAATAAACACGTAGCCTCGAGCTCCTCAAACGCCAGAAATGTGGTTGGTGGGGGTCAAAACTAGTAGTCGTAAGATGGTGATTGTTTATGTATCAATATGGTCGATGCAAAAACCGATGTAGCCACTCGATATCAAGACTATATTTCTAAACAAACTATTCCTAGTCTAGAATATCCTCCTCCTCCTCTGGAGATGTATTTACAGATTAAGAAACCAGAGCTACCACCTCATATTCCGAAAGGATCATTTAAGCACTCTACCCATAATCTTAATTCTAGAGTTGCCCAAAACTACTCTATTTTTGAGGACTTGGGTCAAACCCCTTGTGCGATGTCATCTTTGGAGGTACTCCAGACGTGTCCTTCATAGAGGAATTCCTTAATCTCTACCTTAGCATCTCTAGAATTTAGTGGCTCAAAAGTTATCAATTTGACATCACAGATGTTAATCCTTGATTTCCTTACCATGTGGCTTTCCAAATCCATGTGGAGTATTCAAAGTATACCATCAAAAATTTAGTTGTTGATGAAGGTGCTTCTACATGTGTGATGTCCTTGGTATATTGGAAAGATCTAGGTTCTCCGACTCTTTCCAAGTCATCGAACATGTTGACTTCCTTTGATGATCATTGTTGCATCTCTTTCATCACCTTGGTGAGAAAAATAGAGGTGCTTGCAAGCTCAGTTGGGTCTGCTGAGCAGGACAACTTCAAGGAAAAGAGTTAGGGAAAGAAAATAAAAACTACAATTAAGAATTAAACTAAGAGATGCAATAAAAACTAAATTCATGAGCATAGGGACATAGAAACAAAAAGAACCATAAGACCCATCTCACCAATGTTGAGGCTGATCTATTAGTGAAACAAAGCACCAAGAAGAAAGGGAACTATGAGTCCCTTCTTCCTCCAAGGGAGGGCTCTTGGACCCCCACTAGATAGCTCTTATTACAACAAAGAAAAAATGGAAAATGATGAAAGAACTCTTTAAAAATCCACTCAATGGGTGAGATGGATTGTCCAATGAAATGGTGCCAATATGATCTTGCCAAGGATGGAGTCCTCAAGACAATAGAGGCAGCATAACATTACTCTAAATTCCTTGAGAAAATGAGGTGCATCCATGGATTTTTATAGCATTCATTTGGGTTATTGTTTAACTACTTTGTAGTGTGAAAAGAGGCCAATTAGGGCATTCCTAGGTCTTTGACCAGCCCACTATTCAGATCCAGTCTAGATTTGAGGGTCAAATTGGCTTGGGAGCTGAACCATAAGTGGGTGGGAGGCCGACCACTCTCATAAATGCATCATTTAGCAGGTGCACGGATTTTTGCGATAACAGTTGCGCATCGTGCACCTGTGCACGATTTCTGTGTTCTCATTCCGCACATGCGCGCGCGTGCCCAATGTCTGCATAGCGCTCTTCAATTTTTCACTACTTTGTATAGTTTTTTGACCTTTTTTGAATGTTGTGGTATTAATTTAGGTCCATGGATGACTTCATCACTATTTGATGATGTTGAGTTCTTGTAACCATGTGCGGACGAAATTTCAGTGATAACAGATGCCCCATGATGGATGAGGTTAGGAGCATACATATAGCCAAAATCCATCAATGTTTCTTCTACTGAGAATGTTGTTGCAAGAGAGAGAAATAGTGGGATCGTCCAGAGTGATCCGTTGGAGGGAAAAAGGAATTGGTAGGACCCGACCTTCCATGAGGTGTGTAAAATAGAAAACTGTGTACAAACGAGGCGGGCATGCCCCATGCTCGTGTCATGTAACTCTGAAAAAAGATAACTGAAGTGTTGGTGTAGACAAATTGTTGGCAGCCAACTCATTTTTTTTAATTACTCTAAAAAAAGCTGCCTACACCCCTTGTCTCATTAACGACAAATCATCGTTGCATTGTGATTCTAGATATTTGTTTCATTTTTGTGACAATTGCAATTTGGTTTCGATTCAGTTTTCACAACTGAAAGTTTGAAAACACCTCTTTCATTGTTTGGACTGTCGTCATCTTTGATCGATTTTTCTGAAAGACACTTGACCATTGGTTTATCGCGTGACTGCAAAAGATTTTTTCAAACTTATGTCCTTTGGCCTACTCTTACCTTGATTGCGCATTTGGATTTGTTTGATTACTAAGCCTTTGAGCATGAAGATTAACTGGTTACATTTGGTACTATAAAGGTTATGATTGATTTTGGTCTTATATGCTTTGATCCTTATTGCTATGAGCTCTTGACTCATTAATTATATGATATTTTTGGTTGCAATGTTCTAAAAACTTTGAATGTGCAACGAATGCATTGGTAAATTTATAAGGTCGATTCGAGAAATGACAATGGTTTGAGTTTCACAAAGGCGCATTGATTAATCTTTTGTATTTCAAGTTCATAATCGATGTTTGGTGAATTGTTTTGTGAGTTGATATTACATGGAACGATCATGGTTTCAAACTATGCATTGGCATGATTGAATTGACATTGGTTTAAAACGTTTGATTGACACGACAGATCGTTGGTTAGTGTTCGATTTCATGTTGGATTTAACTGTACACTTGGCGCATGATTATAACATATGGTGTTGGTATTGTTTCGGATGGATGGCACGTTGATATGGTTGTACACCTATTTGGTTGGTCGATATATATGGTTTAAATGATTATGATTATGGATGGAACAACACTGTACACAGTCATTAATACATTGCATGGCAGTGGTATTCCCACCACCTTCGTACGCATGCAGTTAATTCCTGCCTCTTTGAGCACTGAAGCTGTTAAACCCTACCGTTTTTTACCCTGTGCATTGTTTTGATCAGTTCAAACACCACCATGCACAGAAGCCATGGCTCCTGTCGTAAGGGCCGAGCCCAATGGGTGCCAAGCACTGTTAATGTATGATGGCGTGTATGGAAACTTGGAAAATCTTGGGTGGCTTGCTTTCATTAGGAAGTTCTTTGGTCATAACCTCACTATGGCTCGGCAATTTGCGTTATCATTCGATGGCTGCCGAGCCAAAGTTGGAGATGTCCAGCTTGAAATCACTGAACAATTTCTCAGCTCGGCAACCAGCCTGCCTGTTACAGGGGAGAAATGGTCCAAAAGTTGCAAGGTAAATGATGTCCCGTGGACATTGTTATTTCAGTCTCGCACAGTGAACTCCTGCGACAGAGGTTTGCCTGCAAAAATGTTGAAACCCCGCTGATATGATCTCTTGATGATTATCAAGCAATTCGTTACTTGTGAAGGTAGGTACGGGTTCATTTTCTTGTTTCACCTGCGTTTATTAATGGTTTTTATGGGTTTCGAACTTAGTATGCCACACTATCTGCATAGAAGTCTTTTCAAAATGGCTAAAAGGTACAAGCGTAGCCAAGCTAATACCAGCCTCTTCCATTTGGGGTTGATTAAAGTGATTTTGGTTTATGAATTGGGGTTATGTCGTGATTCTTGGCATGATTTTCTCAGCCGTAATGGCTTTGAAGAATTGAACCCTCCACAGGTTGATAAGCCCATGGTGACCGAGAGAAAACCTACCCCTGTGCCTTATAGTGTTTTGCTACCCAAACCTAAACCCGATTCACCTACGAATTTTCCTATGGCTGTGACTAAACATGCCGAAGTTGCTAAGCCTACAACCAAAAAGACTAGAGCAAAGACTAGTGCTAATGCTAGAGGCAAGAAAAATGTAAGGTTAATCTCTCGCATGGCAAGGAATAAACCCAAACCCCCTGCCAAATCAGAACCTATCGTGGTCAGCGAAGACTCTGATTCAGACATTGAACGTTTTCTCGCTGAAGAGTATCCTTACTCCGAGGGCTTGTGTGATAAACCTCTTTATGATTTTGTCAAGAACTTACCTCCTTGTCTGCGGGATAACCCTGACTTCCATGGTATTGAAGCACCCCATGGAACCCTCGGGGAATCATCAAAACCCCCTTCTGTTCAACCTGTTGCACCACCTTGTGATCAGTGTGGGTTGTGGTTAGAAAGATACTACTTGGATGTCCCAAGGTTGCAATCCAAAATCCACGATTTGGAAAATCAAGTGGCAAAGCTCACTGGTCAGAATGCAAAGGTGCAACCCAACGACAAGAAGCAACGAACTACTGGGTCAATCCTGTTCAAAAATATCGAGTCTGCTATAGCAATTGTCAATTCAAAATTGACATAGTCTCAGCAACTGCGATGGTATAATTTTCACTCATTTATATTACACCCTGTGTACATATTTCACCTGCTCTGTTACATAAGTTTGCTTCACTGTATATAATTTTTGTTTTGATAAATTAATTTTCGTTATAGATTAAGATTCGATTGGATTTGATTTTGATTTAATGGATGATCCAATAGATATGATTGTTCAAATTTAGTTCGATGCTCTGTTAATAAGACAAGTTGTTAATATTTTTAAAAATAGACTGTTGTTGGTATTTCAATTTTCGAATACAGTCAATGGTATGATTCGAATTAGTTATGAATAAAAATGATTGATGAATGGGTTAACTATTTTTGTCTTTCAACCAAATCTAATACTTTGTTGTTGATACAGAACCAATTGCAACTTATTCGATTCTCATTATTGCTTGAATTGGATTCTGTTCAGGGTTTCGATATTGTTTCTATAATTAACTTGATAAAAATTTGTGTTGATTATTGCCCAGTTCATGAATTCTGTCGATTTTATCGTGCCTCTGTCTGTTGACTGTGTGGTAATCAAACATAAAGATTTTTGAGTCGATATGATTTCATCTGATTACAATGGAAGCTATTTACACATCGTGCTTGTAACTAAGTGATATCAATCTACTGTTATGATTATAATTGGTCAATGATCGTTACAACCATTATTTTCATTCATAACTGTAAACGGTTTGAAACTCAACGAATAAGAACTGTCGCTGGATTCTATGGATATGGTTATGCATGTTTAATCTTGATGGCTTTTCTATATTGGAAATGGATTAAACAATGTGGATCCTATGAAAATATATTATGATTCTCTTGTATCTCATATGATTTGGTTTACCATTGATTGCATTCATGAAACAGTCTTGTTAAGATTTGATTCGATTTTATGTCAATTGGAAAAACAAAGTATTATTGCCCTGTTCCGATTGCAATTGCATTCGTTTTGATTTGGTTTTAATTTAAGGAATAATTCAATCATTAGTAATTAATTTAGGATTTGATTTTATTTGATTATATCTAGTCCTGTTTGCTATTTTTGACTAGCTACAAAATCAGATGATTCTGTAGCTGAGTCTGTAAAGTCATTTTTTTATTTATTTTTTAATAAAACATCCTTCTAACTTGATCTTTGTGTTATATTGCAGGCAAAATCAAATTGGCAATAGATATCATGAGCAGTTAGGAGATGATATACATATTTTACTTGCATTTTATTTCCTTAGTTTAGGAGATTTTGGGATATTTCCCCAGATTTTGTAAAACAATTTGCTATTATTCACAAGGATGTTTTACCTTGTGAGAAACCTATATAAACCTATGTTTTTGTAATAATCTAGGATCCTCAGTTGTGGGAGAACAAGGATATGTAATTCTGATTCAAACTGGAGCAAAATTGATGTTTTGTCATAGCTTTTGCTTTTCAATATATCAACACTTTGTTTCAAGTTTTGTATATCATTTTGTTTATGGTTTAGTATTAC
>ML789630.1:270579-290752 GCA_009831015.1 Picea engelmannii
GTATGTTACTTATTCTTGCCTCTTAGTAAATTCAATATTTAAAACTTAAGGAAAGCGTCCTATTCTGTCCTGTTTTGTTCTAGATCCAGGTGGATCTAGGGAGATCGGTTTGTGTCCGCACTTATGGATTTATCCATAAACAATTACACTGTCTTCAAGGAAGTTAAGCATTTTCGATCTTATATTTTGAAGTCCAGAACGAAGGTCATTGTCCCTTACCCTGCCGTTAGGAATTTGTTAGTGCAAAAAGAGTTAGGAGAGAAAAGAGCCAACTGGGTCACCTCCTTGCAGGAGTTTGAATTATAAATCACCCCAACTCAGATCGTGAGAGGCCAAGGGTTGTGTAAATTGGTAGTTGATTCAGAAACTGAACAACAAGAAGTTAATGATACGTCACACCTAGAACAACATGATCAGAGTATGATTTGCTGCACTCAAAACCTTGTGAGTCCTTGGTATGACGATATTAGATACTATCTTCGACATGGATTAGCACCCCGTCATCTTGACCCTACCAAAAGAAGAGCTTTGAGACTAAAGTCCGCCTCCTTTCATCTAGTTAATGGTATATTGTTTCGTTAGAATTTTGATGGTGTATTGATGCGTTGTCTTGAGAAGGACGAAGCAGAGAAGGTCTTGCTTGAGTTGCATGCAGGAGAAGCTGGTGGTCACTTCGGTGGTGATACCACTACTCATAAAGTCATAAGAGACGGTTATTACTGGCCAACACTTTTTAGAGACGCCCATGCCTTGTTCCGAAAATGTATCATTTGTCAGAAAGTGTGAGGGCGTTTGCAAAAACCATCTTTCCCTTTGCAACCC
The DNA here is from genome assembly GCA_009831015.1 of Picea engelmannii. Taxonomy (NCBI): domain Eukaryota; kingdom Viridiplantae; phylum Streptophyta; class Pinopsida; order Pinales; family Pinaceae; genus Picea; species Picea engelmannii. The sequence continues at coordinate 271,402 of ML789630.1, forward strand.
GTCACAGTCGATTCTCCTTTCCAGCAATGGGGCCTGGATATCATTGGTCCTATTAACCCTCCATCCTCACAACAACACAAGTATATTGTGATAGCCACTGATTACTTTACTCGATGGTCTGAAGTCGCCGCGCTAAGAACTGTTAACACAAGTCAGGTAATTGCTTTTCTTAACTCGCATATTATTACCCGTTTTGGCATACCTAATTGTCTAGTCTTTGATAACACTTCATACTTTTCCTCTCTTGAGATGAGCAACTTTGCCTTAGAAAAAGGAATAAATCTTAAGTATTCCATGAGTTACTACCCCCAGGGTAACGGCTTAGCAGAATCAACCAACAAAAACTTGATCAAGATTATCAAGAGAACCGTGGCTGAAAATCACAAGAACTGGCACAACGCACTACTTAATGCACTGTGGGCTGATAGGGTAACACCCAAAGATGCTATAGGTAACTCTCCCTTTTTCCTCGTTTATGGCAGAGAAGCCATTTTTCCACCTCATATTCTTCTTCCTTCGCTCCAATTGTCACAAAAAGTTCAAGAAGAAGGATGTCCCCCTTTAGAAAGTCGTATCAATGCTCTGATGAAGTTAGAAGAGGTAAGAACCCAAGCCAAGCGTAAATTGGATCAACATCAACAACTGGTTAAAAGCTGGTTCGATTCTAGTTCTGCTTCTGATAGAGATTTTGAAGTTGGCGATATCATCTTAAAGTGGGACAAACCACACGAAGGGAAGGGTGAACACACTAAATTTCAAAATTTGTGGCTTGGGCCATTTTTGATTGCTGAAAAGTTGGGTCCTAATTCCTTTCGCCTGCAGAGTCTTGAAGGGCATCTTGACACCTACCCGGTGAATGGCCAAGCCCTGAAAAGATACTTTGCCTAATTTTTATCTTTGTATATTATGTAAATATTTCCTTTGTTTTTATTTTTTGCCTTTGTCTTCGTTTTATGATTTTGATTTGATTGATCAGTTTGGTGTGTTTTGAAACATATGCATGCTTATACACTGAGCCATTTAGACATAGACCATAGAAAAATCTCTTCGCTGAAATAACTTCTGAAAGATTGTACAAACATCAGTGATTTATTTCTGAAAATGATATTGGAAAATGTTGTTTGAAAGAAGTTTACTAATTTCAATCTCTAAGTGAAGTTTGTTGTGATCATCTTTATTTTTTTACGCTATCCCTTTTCCATAAAGGAATGAATAAAAAAGGATGTCTCCCTGGAAAATTAAGTTGTTTTAGAAATAAAACATTTCTGGAGATGAATAAGGACAGTATTTAAAAAATTCTGATGAGGTCTGAAAAAATACAAGAAAATATCAAGATTTTTCAGCGTCACCCCGCTCAACTATTTATAAAGAAAAACAAAATAAAAATATTAAGAGTTGTGGGAAGTGTTTATAAACCCGACGGGATACTGAATAGGTCCGCTGGCAGCGGGTAAATGCAAGCATGGTGCCAAGACATATTTGTCGGGGTACTGAACAGGCCTGCTGGCAGCGAAGCAATGTCAGGTAGATGAAAATCTGTAAAATTATAAGAAACCTCTTTTAAAAGTCCTTTATTCTAATCTAGAACTTCTTGACAGGATAAAGACGTCTGAGTGGGTTAAATGGCAACCCTGTCGAGGCTATGGATTCCTGCTGGCAGCAGTGGTCATGCCAACAGTATTGAAAATTTTATCATAAAATCATGACTTGTTGATCTTTAAGACTGTTATTGGTTTGCATCTTTTGAAACTTCGTTGGAAAAGATAGTAGATGATGATGTAGTACGATTTTCTTGGTTGTTCTTTCAAAGTCAAATTTTTCTTTGATGTCCTGATCTGAATTCATTTCTTTTGACAAAGATAACTGCTTCTCCCAGCGTGTCGCCATTGTTGGCAGCCAACTCATTTTTTTTAATTACTCTAAAAAAATATGCCTACACCCCTTGTCTCATTAACGACAAATCATCGTCGCATTGTGCTTCTAGACATTTGTTTCATTTTTGTGACAATTGCAATTTGGTTTCGATTCAGTTTTCACAAATGAAAGTGTGAAAACACCTCTTTCATCGTTTGGACTATCGTCATCTTTGATCAATTTTTCCGAAAGACACTTGACCATTGGTTTATTGCGTGACTGCAAAAGATTTTTTCAAACTTATGTCCTTTGTCCTACTCTTACCTTGATTGCGCATTTGGATCTGTTTGATTACTAAGCCTTTGAGCATGAAGATTAACTGGTTACATTTGGTCCTATAAAGGTTATGATTGATTTTGGTCTTATATGCTTTGATCCTTATTGCTATGGGCTCTTGACTCATTAATTATATGAGATTTTTGGTTGCAATGTTCTAAAAACTTTGAATGTGCAATGAATGCATTGGTAAATTTATAAGGTCAATTCGAGAAATGACAATGGTTTGAGTTTCACAAAGGCGCATTGATTAATCTTTTGTATTTCAAGTTCATAATCGATGTTTGGTGCATTGTTTTGTGAGTTGATATTACATGGAACGATCATGGTTTCAAACTATGCATTGGCATGATTGAATTGACATTGGTTTAAAACGTTTGATTGACACGATAGATCGTTGGTTAGTGTTCGATTTCATGTTGGATTGAACTATACACTTGGCGCATGATTATAACATATGGTGTTGGTATTGTTTCGGATGGATGACACGTTGATATGGTTGTACACCTATTTGGTTGGCCGATACATATGGTTTAAACGATTATGATTATGGATGGAACAACACTGTACACAGTCATTAATACATTGCATGGCGGTGGTATTCCCACCACCTTCGCACGCATGCAGTTAATTCCTGCCTCTTTGAGCACTGAAGCTGTTAAACCCTACCATTTTTGACCATGTGCATTGTTTTGATCAGTTCAAACCCCAACATGCACAGAAGCCATGGCTCCTATCGTAAGGGCCGAGCCCAACGACTGCCAAGCACTGTTAATGTATGTTGGCACGTATGGAGACTTGGAAAATATCGAGTGGCTTTCTTTCATTAGGAAGTTTGATGGTCATAACCTCACTGTGGCTCGGCAATTTGCGTTATCATTCGATGGCTACCGAGCAAAAGTTGGAGATATCCAGCTTGAAATCACTGAACAATTTCTCAGCTCGGCAACCAGCCTGCCTGTTGCAGGGGAGAAATGGTCCAAAAGTTGCAAGGTAAATGATGTCCCGTGGACATTGTTATTTCAGTCTCGCATAGTGAACTCCTGCAACAGAGGTTTGCCTGCAAAAATGTTGAAACCCCGCTGGTATGATCTCTTGATGATTATCAAGCAATTCGTTACTTGTGAAGGCAGGTACGGGTTCATTTTCTTGTTTCACCTACATTTATTAATGGTTTTTATGGGTTTTGAACTTAGTATGCCGCACTATCTACATAGAAGTCTTTTCAAAATGGCTAAAAGGTACATGCGTAGCCAAGCTGATACCAACCTCTTCCATTTGGGGTTGATTAAAGTGATTTTGGTTTATGAATTGGGGTTACGTCGTGATTCTTGGCATGATTCTCTCAGCCGTAATGGCTTTGAAGAATCGAACCCTCCACAGGTTGATAAGCCCATGGTGACCGAGAGCAAACCTACCCCTATGCCTTATAGTGTTTTGCTACCCAAACCTAAACCCGATTCACCTACGAATTTTCCTATGGCTATGACTAAACAGGTCGAAGTTGCTAAGCCTACAACCAAAAAGACTAGAGCAAAGACTGGTGCTAATGCTAGAGGCAAGAAAAATGAAAGGTTAATCTCTCGCATGGAAAGGAATAAACCCAAACCCCCTGCCAAATCAAAACCTATCGTGGTCAGTGAAGACTCTGATTTAGACATTGAACGTTTTCTCACCGAAGAGTATCCTTACTCCGAGGGCTTGTGTGACAAACCTCTTTATGATTTTGTCAAGAACTTACCTCCTTGTCTGCGGGATAACCCTGACTTCCCTGGTATTGAACCACCCCATGGAACCCTCGGGGAATCATCAAAACCCCCTTCTGTTCAACCTATTGCACCACCTTGCGATCAGTGTGGGCTGTGGTTAGAAAGATACTACTTGGATGTCCCAAGGTTGCAATCCAAAATCCACGATTTGGAAAATCAAGTGGCAAATCTCACTGGTTAGAATGCAAAGGTGCAACCCAACGATAAGAAGAAACGAACTACTGGGTCAATCCTGGTCAAAAATATCGAGTCTGCTACAGCAATTGTCAATTCAAAATTGACATAGTCTCAGCAACTGCGATGGTATAATTTTCACTCATTTATATTACACCCTATGTACATATTTCACTTGCTCTGTTACATAAGTATGCTTCGCTGTATATAATTTTTGTTTTGATAAATTAATTTTCGTTATAGATTAAGATTCGATTGGATTTGATTTTGATTCAATGGATGATCCAAAAGATATGATTGTTCAAATTTAGTTGGATGCTCTGTTAATAAGACAAGTTGTTAATATTTTTAAAAATAGACTGTTGTTGGTATTTCAATTTTCGAATACAGTCAATGGTATGATTCGAATTAGTTATGAATAAATATGATTGATGAATGGGTTAACTATTTTTGTCTTTCAACCAAATTTGATACTTTGTTGTTGATACAGAACCAATTGCAACTTATTCGATTCTCATTATTGCTTGAATTGGATTCTGTTCAGGATTTCGATATTGTTTCTATAATTAACTCAATAAAAATTTGTGTTGATTATTGCCCAGTTCATGAATTCTGTTGATTTTATCGTGCCTCTGTCTGTTGACTGTGTGGTAATCAAACATAAAGATTTTTGAGTCGATATGATTTCATCCAATTACAATGGAAGATATTTACACATCGTTCTTGTAACTAAGTGATATCAATCTGCTGTTATGATTATAATTGGTCAATGATCGTTACAACCATTATTTTCATTCATAACTGTAAACGGTTTGAAACTCAGCGCACGAGAACTGTGGCTGGATTCTATGGATATGGTTATGCATGTTTAATATTGATGGATTTTCTATATTGGCAATGGATTAAATGATGTGGATCCTATGCAAATCTATTATGATTCTCTTGTATCTCATACGATTTGGTTTACCATTGATTCCATTCATGAAACAGTCTTGTTAAGATTTGATTCGATTTTATGTCAATTGGAAAAACAGAGTATTATTGCCCTGTTCCGATTGCAATTGCATTCGTTTTGATTTGGTTTTAATTTAAGGAATAATTGAATCATTAGTAATTAATTTAGGATTTGATTTTATTTGATTATATCTAGTCCTGTTTGCTATTTTTGACTAGCTACAAAATCAGATGATTCTGTAAATGAGTCTGTAAAGTCATTTTTTTATTGTTTTTTTAATAAAACATCCTTCTAACTTGATGTTTGTGTTCTATTGCAGGCAAATTCGAATTGGCAATAGATATCATGAGCAGTTAGGAGATGATCTACATATTTTACTTGCATTTTATTTCCTTAGTTTAGGAGATTTTGGCATATTTCCCCAGATTTTGTAAAACAATTTGCTATTATTCACAAGGATGTTTTACCTTGTGAGAAACCTATATAAACCTATGGTTTTGTAATAATCTAGGATCCTCAGTTGTGGGAGAACAAGGATATGTAATTCTGATTCAAACTGGAGCAAAATTGATGTTTTTTCATAGCTTTTGCTTTTCAATATATCAACACTTTGTTTCAAGTTTTGTATATCATTTTGTTTATGGTTTAGTATTACTTTGTTATCTAAATCAAATGCAAATGATATAATTCCTTACTGTTATACATATCTTGTTGCTTCCAAAAGAGATAAAGGACATAACAATTATTGATTCATTTTATGAATGATAGCTTTGTCTTCTTCATAAATTGAATTGTCACATATAAGTGTTCTGCACAATAGGTTTCCCTTTTACAGGAATTTATAATCAGAAAATTGTTATGATTTTCTTTTATGTCTTGTTTGTCCTATAACATACTTCAAGAAGCAGCATAGATGATCATTTACGAGAAGCTTAAGGACAAAACGGTGTGAATTTCTTCCTCCAACCAGCTTAAGAAGCAATCATACATAGGACAGACTTGGAGCGTTTCCAGGTCAATTAGTTAGATGTTTATTGTTTTGATTAAGTAGTTTAATATAAATGATAGTTTAGTTAGATTTATATTACATTGTTTAATTTCAGTAATATATATTAGATTGTTTAATTTCAGTAGTTTTTATTTCCTTTTCATAAATACAAAAATCAAAAAAGAGATCCTTGGCTGTCTCAGGGCAGCAAACACATGAGTTTTGCAGGTTTTAATCAAATCTGTGGGTTGTTCATAGTGTACATTTGTGAATAAGGAATATTGTAGCTGATAATTAGATAGTTGATTTGAGTTATTATAATCATAATTAGTATCTTGTATATATAATAGTTAGTAGTTTATAGTTAGATTAGTGTAGTTAGTTTAGTTTTCTTTATTAGTTTCTAGTTTCCTTTTTAGTTAGTTTTCTTGTACTCAGTTATAGTTTAGTTTGTTTTATTTAGTTTAGTAAGATTTCTTAGCTCAGATCATTTCTCTCTGTTTTTCATAAGAGACCTTAGAGTGGCCAACGGAGCCGTTAAAATCATCAGGGTAGTTCATTCCAAACGGCTTGGGTTATTCAGACAACCCCAGACCGGTTCCACTCTCCCAGTTGAAGGACGGTCAATTTCGCCCGTCAACACAACTGTAGCACCCTCGGGTGTTGTTGTGATAAAGATAGAAGACAATTCTACAAATGAAGATGCTCTGAATAGTAGGTAGTGATCACGGTAATAAGTAGTAGCGACTATGTGGGCATTGATAGCCCTGCCAAGTTCAGAGGTCTTCGGCAAATAAAAGAACTAACTGCAGTAGTCGCAAAGTAAGACCCACCATAACATGATAAAGTGTTGGCATTGAATTTTAAGGGGGTCAATGACAGCAGGGAGCAATGGTGTTTCACCCTGTGTCGTCCGAGATCTCTCAATGAGTGGATAATGAGAATCAAGATACTATCTCCCTTCTGGAAACTGTGCTGATGTCGACAAAAAAGGGGGACACGACTCCCAAAAGAAAATGGCTTCGTGAAATCTACTAGGTGAGGTGAGGAAGTGGAGGAGGTACATGGATAAATTCAATATGTGGGAAGACTCAAGACTGCCCTTGGTTGGAGTATGTGTGAGATAAAAAGTGGTTGCAACCGTTCAACGAGGTCGAGTGTCAGGGGGACGACAAGACCAGGGATAAGTTGTGCCAGAGGCGGGACAAGGTGAAAAAATTCAAAGGGAAGAGGTAAGTGACCTATGGGGTACTCTGAAGATATGGATGATGTCGAAAAGGGTAGATAATAAGTAGTGCTCCAACCAAGGGTGACATGGGTTGCGGTTGGCCAAAAAAGGAAAGTAGGTCGCCCAAAGGGGATGACAAAAAGGGAATGTAACGACTGGAAATAAAGGCATTTGTACAATAAATAATGAATGATTTGGGAGAAGTGTACAAATACAGAAATGGGTGCCCCAATGTGATATGGGTGGCCCATGTAGGGCATAATTTACTTGAAGAAATGATGAAGGGTAGCGGCCCCATTGGTGAGTTTCTATATGAGGTAGGTGAAATGAAGGTAGATTTGCATATGGGAAAACTGATTGTGGATGAAATGGAGGGTTCATGATACTGTGGAGGTGTAGTAAAAAAATAGAACCGTGAAGAGATAATCTGGGAGTCCATGTGGGAAAGCTAGAAAAATGAGGATAAGGAGTATGTGGTTGATTCACGACATGATGAAAGACTATAGAGACTCCCATCCCTAAAGGGTTTTGAAAAAACAACATGAGTGTCAGAAGTGCCAAAAGGTGCTATGAATGGGACAACTCATGTGGGTAAGAATGCTACCAGGTGATAGTACCAAAGATGAAAATGGAGGTGTGGGTACTGCAGAGCCGGGAATGGGGATCCTAGAGGCAAATGTTAGAGGGTGTGACTAGAAATGTAAGTGAGATATAGAGGGAAAGACTACATACCAGTGTTGAGTATATACCTGAAGGGTTTGTGTCGATGTATGATGATCAAGTACTTGCACACATGAAAACCAAATACCTAATGTGAACAATATCTAAAGAGAATCGAAGATATGAGCATGTATTTGATAAACGTGAATATGCGCATGCGTACCTGACCATGGTATGAAAAAAGGTGCCCTGGGGGCTCAGGATGAAAAGAGGCCCAGGGATTGTTGTGATGTACATGATGAGATGATGATCCTGTAGTTGAAGACGGATCAAGAAATGGACACCGTGGGCTCCCGGAATGGTGAGTGGAAGTTTGGAAAAAATGCCTATATATAGTTGTAGGGCCCACATTGCCACCTCATTTGTACCTGCTGTGATAGTGACTGGATGAGCAGTTTTCAGAGGAGATTTGGAGATTTGGGGAGGACAAGGCATCCGATTGGTGATTAGTGAGCTTCAGGTTAGTGGTCTGATCATCTTGCATAGAAATAGAATTTCATTTTTTGGGCAGGGGCTATACGGAGGGCCGTATAGAGGGATTTTGTGGATGTGGGCCCCACATGCATGGGTGATCCAGAAGTAGCCGCGCACATGTGCGCGCTTGCCCACCGGATAGACGTACATGGGGGCACTGGTGAGGGAATAAAAGGCACGCACATAGTGCGCGCCTGTCGGCTGTACAACTGCGCATTTGTGTGTGGCTATGTCATGGACAGGCATGCACCAGTGCGTGCCTATGTAGGTAACAGGTGCACCTGAGAGTGCACCTTTAAAGCTAACAGGGGCACATACATGTGCACCTATGTAGTGAACAGACGCGCATGTGTGTGCGCCTGTGGGTTGAAATAGCTGCACCTTAGAGGCAAGGTTGATGGGTGTAAAATTGACCTTTGTGATGTTGTTGATGGTCTTGTGGGCTGACATAAGACTCTTTGTTGTGGCTGTAGGTAGATAGTTTGCATGATGCCAGTGGGTTGGCAAGAGCGAGATTGGTCCCAGCTACAAGACACCATGGCTATTGAGGATCCAGGTGTATGAATGACTTTGGAAGCCTGTGGGTTGCTAAATTTCTTTGAGTGCCCTTTGATATGGGCACAGGAGTATCTCCTGCAGTTCCTGATCTAGATGTGGAGTCTAGAGCTGCATTGCTTCCTTATGCGAGGAGAGCAGATCCCGTTCACTGTGGTGGAGGATGTGTACTTCTTGACTGGGCTCCCATTTCGAGGTATTCCCCTACCAGTGGAGCCGGTGCTACCGAGGGATATGGCCCTAGTGACCGTTGGCCATAGATACTGTTCTGGTCAGATTTTTATGTCTGGGACGGTTGTGAGCATTGGGTCGATAGATGCCCTGGTGCATCGTTGTATAGTAGCAATGATTGTGAGAGTATATGGGTCACTGGTGACCCAATGGATCAGTGGGGGCTAGTTGATGGTGATGGGGAGAGTGTTGGTCGGCGATCAGTTTGCCTGGGGGCTTACGTTGCATGCGAGGATGGTGGGGCAGTTGGACCACTGTCGATCCATAGATAAGGGGGATTTTTCCTTCGGGTCGATATTGGTGGTCTGTTTTCTAGAGAGGGTGTCAATGTTGCACCCTAGGATTCTATTAGGTGTGCCTGGGGCACGAGAGTCGTGACTGAGGCGGTGGTCGACCGTGCTTCTTCGCCATGGTGGTGGCGAGGGTGGCCACTTCTTCACTACAGAGGTGGCATAGGTATGACGACAGATGCCGCAGGTGATACTACAGTACCCCTATGCCAGGGTTGACTTCTGGGATGATCCAAACATGGTGCTATCTCCAGGGGAGGTTTTTGACCACCGAGGTATGTTGATTTGATGATGTTGATATGTATGTTTTGTGTTTTTTGAGATAGCATGCCTTATGTATACGATATAGATGCTGATACTATCTATTGTTTGTTTGCATGTGCATATGTGGCACCTCATGGGCATGAGGTGGAGTTGCAGAGAGCGCTAGAGAGACCACCGTGGGGAGAGAGACGTCGGCGTGAGGACGTCGCAGTGCGACCAGCTGAGCTAGAGAGGGAAGCGAGGAGGCGTCAGTTTGATGACCCTAGTGCTAGGCCATCACACACTCAGTTGGCGGCTGTCAGAGCGGATTTTGAGGACATACGCCATCGTCTGGAGACGATGTTACAGGATGTGCCTGAGGGCATATGGTCTCGCATCCAGGATGAGGATTTCCTGGAGCAATGTGTGGGGGTGTCGCCACCATGGCAAGCCATAGTACGATGGGCAGTAGTGGTTGTTGCGATGACGACCGGATGACTATCATCGGGGCAGGAGGGGGCGATAGGGGGGGGACCACGAGCTCCTGGGGTAGGAGGTGGTGGGCCACCACTGCCTGAGGGAGGAGCAGGTGGTGGTGCTCTAGAGGCACCGTGAGTGGTGCTCTTTAGGCATTGATGTATATATGTTTTTTGTATATAGGCTGGTGAGCCCATTTTGTACCGAGGTGCTGCATTGGCCTGCGAATACTTGTATTTTTTGTATGTAAACATTCGGATGGCACTGTGGACATTTATATATACATGAGTATACATGTTTGAGATCTATGTGGTGTTTACATGTTTTTGGTTAATGTTTTGATGATGTCTATTCTATATATATGTTGTGATAGGTTTGTGTTATATGTTTATGTATGTGTAGCTTGATGTGATATATGCCAGTCTAGCACAACATTAGCTAGGTTATCCGTAATTTGATTCAATTGTCTTGGAATATGTGTAAATGTAAAGGAATCAAAATGTTGAGATAAAAGCCTAACCTCCAGGTATTTGTGAAAGAGGAAAGGATCACAGATGTGGTACACATTGTTGAGCTGGAGAATGACTAGTGGAGAGTCGAGGAAGATGCTAAGGTGACGAATACGATGATGTTGGGCATTGGCCAGGAGGCCAATGATAGCAGTGTATTCGGCTTGGTTGTTGGTCGTTGAACCCAAACATGCACCGCTCGAATGGAGCATTTCATGTGAGGGGGTGTAGAGAGCCCAAGCAGTCGAAGTGAGATTTTGTGTCCAATGGCTGGCACCGTCATCGTAACCGAAGTGGTAGGCTGGTGGAGGAGGCATATGTCAAGAGCACAAATGATAGTTTAGACGTGAAGGATGGAGAACAAAGATTAAAAACACTATAAAAGAAAATAACCTAAAGTAGAATGACTACATTTAAGCATAAAATTTCTTTAAGTATAACCCGTTGACGGGTTCTTTGAGAGAAAAGCCTTCGGGAGAGGCCATAATATATGCACCTTTGGTGAGGCAATGCTGAATGATGTATGGGCCATGCCAAAGTGACTCGAATTTTCCATGGCCAAAGGTATCATGAGCGATATCGTAAGCTAGGGCGAGGTCACCTTCGCGAAATGAGCGAAGGTTGACATGGCAATCAAAGGTATCCTTGGATCATTTTTTAGTTGCCTCGTTGTTCTATAAGGAAGATCGACGATCTTCATCTAGAGACTCCAAGTTTAGCAAGCGTTGTTCCATTGGAGCAATGTCGGGTAATAGCTCAACTACGGTGCGTAAGGTGCGAATTTTTCACTCGATGGGAAGAGTGGCCTCAACCCCATGGACTAAATGAAATGGTGTGAAACCAGTGGTGGTTTTCATAGCCATTCGGTAAGCCCATAGCAAAGAAATTAACATATGATGCCAATTGGTTTTATGTTTATTAACCATGCGCTATAACATGGTCTTGAGGAATTTGTTAACTGCTTCGACCTATCCGTTAGACTGAGGGTAATATGGTGAGGCAAACTCATGAGAGAATCCTAACTAAGATGAGAGTTCGATGAATATCTCATTCTCGAAGTGTTTCTCATGATCAAAAATGAGTTGGAGGGGTACTCCAAAGAGGGATATGACATGGTTAAAGAAAAAATGCATTGCAGTGTCAGTGGTGTTGTTGAAGGTGGGCATAGCTTCTTCCGATTTGGTGAAGTAATCAATGGTGACAAAAATGTATTTGTGACCATTGTTGGAGGGGGGATTACAAGTCATGAAGTCGATGCCCCATTTACAAAAAGGGTCGGCAGTGATGATGGGATGAAGAAGAGTGGGGGGAGCTTGGGCTTTATTTGTGTAGAGCTGGCATTGCTCACATCATTTCACGGCATGAATGCAATCATGAAACAAGGTAGGACAAAAGTAACCAGATCAAATAATATTTTGAGTAGTGGATATGCCTGAAAGGTGGCCCCCACATGCGCCGCTGTGGTAGTCGTTTAAGACTCTATCGGCCTCATCAATAGTAAGGCATTGACAAAGAATGGTGTCGACGCCCCACTGGTATAGGATGTCTTCGATGAGGAGGTAGTGGGGGCCCTGATGTCGAATACGACGATGATCATCTTGTGAAAGGTGGTTACCGAATTTTTGAGTTCGGAGGTAGACGAGGAGGTTGACATACCAAGGATCATCCGAAGTGATGTAAAAGATATGTTCGTCGGGAAAATCGGTGTTGACGGGGGTACTAGTGGTGTCCGAGGGGAGGGCTATGACAAGTTTGGTGAGAACGAGGGCCTTCTTACTCTTAGGTGTTGAGAACTCGAGGTCATACTCTTGAAGGATAATGATTGATTGAGTGAATTTTACATTAAATTTCTAACGGTTGAGCAAGTACTGCATAGGGTTGGAATCTACGACGACCTTTGTTGTGCGAAGAAGAATGTAGTGGCGTAGTTTTTGGACTGTGAGGACAACTACAAGAGAAAGTTTCTCTTCGTGTTTATACTTCAAGGGTGGCCCTGAGAGGTTTTTAATAATGTAATAAATGACATGCTCACGATTTTCATCACCTAGCTGGATGAGAATGTCAGCTACTAATACAAGTTATGCTGATACGTAGAGGATATAGTCACGATTGTAGTCAGGTGCACTAATTAAAGGTTCATTTGAAAGTGTTGTTTTAAGATCGTCAAATGATTGTTGGGCATGGTCTTCCCAATGAAATGGGATGTCGTGACATAGTAAGTGAAGGAAACCATGTGCGCGTATGGCGTAATCTGGGACAAAGCATCTAAGAAAGTTAGCTTTGCCCTGTAGGCTCTGAAGTTGGCGTAAATTTCGGGGAGGTGGAATTTTGGCGATAGCTTGGACTTTGAGGGCGTCTACGGTAATACCTCTTTGGGAAACAATAAATCCAAGGAGGCGCCCTGCGGTGACACAGAACACACACTTGAGAGGATTCAAGCGGATCTTGTACTGATGACACCATTGAAAGATGATTCATAAATCATCAAGATGCTGGGTGCATTTCTTGGATCGAGCTGTGAGGTCGTCCAAGTAGGCCAGGATGATATGTGCCAAATCATGAAAGATGTATGTCATGGACTGCTGGAAAGTTACACCAGCATTCTTTAATCCGAAAGGCATGACACGATATGAAAAAGTACCCCACGGGGTAGTGAATGCGGTTTTATACTGATTGGTGGGTGAATTTGAATTTGGTTATCACCAGAGAATCCGTCCATAAAGGATAGAGCCTCGTGGCCTGTGCAGTCATTGATAATTTGATCGATGAAAGGCATTGGAAAGTTATCTTTGGGACATGTGTGATTGAGATCACGAAATTTTGTGAAAACGTGGATAGTGCCCTGTTTTTTGTCAACAGGTACAGGGTTGGAAACCCATGAGGTATAGGCAATGGGGTAAATGAAACCGACAACGCGTAATTTTTCAATTTCAGCTTTGATGGCCGCGACTTTGGATGGGTGTAGCGGTCATTGTTTTTGGCGAACTGGTATAATGTCAGGCCAGGTGTCGATGCGATGTTCGACAATGGAGGGATCGAGGCCAGGAATTTATGTGTATGACTAGGAAAAAATATCCCTATATTCCTGGAAGAGGGATTTATATGTGGTGATTTCCTGAGGAGTGCAAGCAGCTCCAATGGTGATTTCTTCGACGATGCCATTTTTAATGGAAATGTCAATTTTAATGGTTCAGGAAATGTTGGCCATGTTGCCTTCTTCAAAAGCATCTGGGGCAGGAATGGGATTTTTGAACCAGTCGATAGGCCCTAATGGGATAAAATCCTTGGTTTCGACCTTGTAAATGGGGTTTGGGGTAGGAGGCATGGAGGCTTCCTATGGAGAGAAGAGTGGGCGATGGTGTAGCGCATCCCAGGGAGATTTTGGGTGGTTTAACTCTTCGAGTATTTCTTCGTAGCATTGGAAGTGATGGGAATACAAGGGGTTGTGAGGAGTGATCTCGGTGATAGTGGTCATGTGGTTGCCCCCTGGTGAGGAAGAAGCAGGGGGAACAATGTTAGGATATGGTGAGGATTCACTCGACATAAACCATATATTGAAGTACTAAGGGGTACCTATGGTGGTTGGGTGTAAAATGTCCATAGGGGAATGAGTAGGAGAGTTGGGGAGGTTGGGGGGTGAATCCTTAGATATGTCATATAAGAACCATGGAGGCATTGGGAGGGCCTCGGGTTCAGGAGAAATGACATGAAAAGATGCTAGTGATGAGGTAATGTCAATTATCGCCTCTACGGGTCATTGAAGCAGGGTCAATTGGCATTTCCTGTATTCAAGGATCATAGGACACTGGTATGTAAAATGAGCTAATGAATCGTAGAGAGAGAAAAGGTTGTCTCATACGTTCATTGACTGAAGTGGTGACATAACGGATGTCTGTGATATTTGTGGAGGAGGACGTAGCAGGACTGGGGTTGCTCTGGATGTTCTGGTGTACTGCAGCTAATGTCTGCCAAAAGCATGGCAGGGCCAGGCAATGGTGGCTATAATGGCCATACTCTGAACATATAGCACAAGCGTATTTGGTCCTCAACCCTTTACTATTGGAAGGGGGGGTGGTAGTGGCGGGACTGGCTGTAGTGATGAGTGTTGGGGGAGTTTGATTGAGTGGGATCAAATTTTGTAATTCTGGTAGAGATGGGCAGTTGTTGGTTTGGTGTCCCTTTTTCTCACATAGTGCGCAAGGTGGTGGGATGCATGGAGGAAGTGGAGATGTGGGCTCCTTCTTCTTTCTCCTACCCCTAGCTGTGGCAGGGGGGTTAGTGAGTGGGGGTGGGGTTGGAGTAAGAATGGGAATCATCATGGGGATTCCTTATTTTTGGGGGGGAAGGGATGGTTGAGGGACCATCTCTGGTGGGTGTAAATACCAAACTGGGATTTCTAACACCATATTAGGTAGTGTGAGCATTGCGGCTATCTGAAAAGATTTGATACTTGGTGGAGGGTAAAATAAGGGAATTTGAGTCATGGCTTGTGGAACTGTCTCCCAAACTGGGATATCTCCTTGGGGAGAGGTGGAATCGTGGACTGGTGGGGTCGATGAGTGAGCAGGAAGTTCTGGAGGGGGGGGTTCTGCGATGAGTGGGACGTCAGATATGATATAAGCCTCTATAGGAGGAAGGGTATCCTCTATGTGAGTTTTGTTAGATGATATGATGCATACTTGATTGGTAGGATGAAGGAGTGGTGGACCTCCATTGTACGCTCCTAAAAAGGATGGATCTTTAAAAATCCCAGGACCCATCTCGACGAGTGGATATGTGTCGTGGCTTGTGTGGATGAGAGGAAGAATGTTATCGATGTTGGTAGATGGGTTAGGCTCATAATGTGAGACTTGGTCAATGGTAACGATCTTCCCATTGTGAGGGAACTTCATTGTCCGAAAGATGGAAGATGCCACTACCTTCATAGCGTTCATGTAGCTACGACCGAACAGGATATTATAATCGAGAGGGGCATCGATAACTTCAAAATCAATGAGAATAGTCTTGCCCCCGAGTTCGATAGGGACATTTTGGAAGAGCCCTTCAGGAGAGGATGGTCGTCCTTCATAAGCTCGTAAGGTGATGGTAGAGGGTATGAGTTCCAGGGAACCAAGTTTTTGCCATACTATTTTGGACATGATGCATGTAGATGCACCTTCATCGATGATACACCGATGAACTGTGATGTTCCGTATTTTTACTGGTATTTGAAAAGTGATCAAGGCAGGAAGATGAGGTTCTCCGTTGTCAAGATCAAAGGTAATGAGTCGGGTATCTGCGGGGTCGACTTCCCCCAAGGTGGAAAGTAATGATTTCCGCTGAGTAGGACAAGTCTGGAGGACCTCCAAAACTATCATGGCAGCCAGGGATTGTGCTAATTCATCTACCAAACTATAGTTATGAGCTGCCCTAGCCTATGGGTTGTGGACATTCCTGCACAATGGGATGCGAGGGATGCGAAGGGGTGATTCGACGGAAGGGCGGGGAATCACCAACAGGGGTCTCATCGGTGTAGGGTTTGTCTCTGGAGGGAGGGGAGGAGACTCAGTGGGTGCATGATACTGACGGTTATGTGTTTGCAGAAGGATTTCTTCCTCACTTGTGAGGAGAATTGTGTGATCTGCTGGATTGTTGGGGTTGAGGTATTGTCCCGTCGGAGGTGGGGGATGCTGTGTGTCCTATTGGGTGTTTATCACACCTTGATGTGGAATAGGATTTTGTAGCACGACAGGAGGGGGTTGTTGCAGATATTTTTGTGGTGCCTGTTGAGGGGTAGGTGGTGCGGGAGAATGGGGAAGACTACCAGAGTCTTTCAACCATTTGAAATCAGCGAATTGGGGGCAATTATGAGTGTAATGGCCAAAATCACCACAAAGGGAACAAGGGAAAATGGTTTTAACATTATTGTTATTTCTCCCTTGGCATTTGTTATTATTTCCCCCTTGGGGGTTTTGGTTCCCTTGGTTCTGGTTGCCCCCAGTGGATTGGTGTTGTGGGGGTTGATTCTCGCCTTGACCTGGGTTGTTGTCATTCCTTTTCCATCCTTTTTTCTTGGCATTGTTCAATGGATGGGTTGGATTAGCCGTATTCAGTTGTTCAAAATTTTTGTATTGTTGAACGATAGAGGGTTGAACAAAATTCACCCCTGAATGAGGATGTGGGGGAGCTATGGGTTGTGAGAGACCAAGAAATGGGAAGTATGGATTCTATGGTGGTATCGATCCATAAGGTACATAGGAAGGCATAGTGCTTTCACTAGTACTATAAGCTAAGGTAGAGGGAGTACCAGAGTTTGTTTGAATAGGTGGATGTATGGGGGGTGCCGACGGTGGTCCACTGATGGATGGAGGTATAGCAACATGGTATGGCTATTGATAAGGGGGTGGGGGATAATAAGAAGTGCGCCTGTATTCCGACAGGTATTAAGGTGTTCCATACATCAATGGTGGTTGGGGTTGTGGACCATGGTGAGTGGTGGCACCAATCAATCCGTTTGCTGAGTGAGACATCTCAGGTTTGTCTTGGCCAAATGGCATAGGTTTTGGAAGATCAGAAAGTATAGTATATAAGTACCCTGACTATGCATAGATGAGATCGTACTGTTGAGCCTTACTGATGGATTCCTCTTCATATTGAGGGAAGGTGGAAGCAACATCCTTACCGAGGAGAGAGACAAGTGACTTAAGAAACCAGTCGAGACACTGTTGCTTGGTGGTTTCTTCTTTGCACAAACTAGGTCGCCTAAACCACTCATGAATGTGGTCAGTGATGTGTGTGGCTAAGGTTTGTTTGAAATTAGAAAGTAGTTCCAGACCATTGTTGTGGCGGATAGGTAATTGGAAGAAGGTCAAGAACGTATTGGCCAATGACTCAAAAGTTGTATGGGACCTTGATTTCTCTTCGACATACCATTTGGTCGATGGGCCAGTGAGTGTGCATTGAAATAATCGCAGTTTGATGGAATCATCCATAATGCTATTGGAGGAGCACCATAGGTGAAAAGTCATGACATGGTTGGCAGGGTCATTGCCTGCCTTTCCTTCAAACTTTGGTATGTCTGAAGGTAGTTTGGTGAGCATTGTTGGCCATGTGGGGTCATGCAATATAGGATCATTGGTGAGTTTGCTGAGATCCAGGATGTTGAGAGAGGTCAAATATGGCATCTGTAGTGGGGGGGGGAGGATTATCTCCAACCATGGTGTGTTGTGAACATGACCCTTGAGGGGGGCTAGGTGGGTTGGTGCTTCCTCCTTGAGAGGAAGTGGGTCCCCCGCTTCTGTGTAAAGGAGATCGAGTGAATAGGTGACCTTGGGAAGTGGACCCAAGTAATGTAGAACCCAACAAAGCTGATCCTAAAATAGTAGCACTCACAGGAGTGTGTGAAGGAGGTGTCGATGAGTGGGCACGACCAAACACTCCCCCTAGGATAGGAGGGATTTTTAGCAAGCGTCATGAACGACGACAGTTCTGTGGTTCCCCTATGATGTCAGACTAGCTATGTGAATGTGTGCAAAGAGTGGTGAGAGTAATATAGAAACAAGAGCCTTTGTGTTTGAATGTTTACACAATATATATCCAAATCAAACTGTAATCAGATTTGCATCATACATAAAATGTTTTGAAAAATAAGCATATATGTGGGTAAGTGGGTTTTGTCCGCGTGGGGAATCAAAAGAAAACAAATGCTTGTGTCCTATAATACGTAACATCCTTCCTCTCAAATAGCATTGGACCTTCCAATAGTACTCAACAATGGGGTCTGAAGTCACTGGAAGAGAAACTAGTGAAGGATGAAATAATTGGTTATAATGAGGAGTAAAGGGGGCATATCCCCAAAGAGCTGGCGATATTTCCCAATAGCCACAAAAAATCCAATCAAGGTGCAATTGCATCCCACAATTTCCACCTGGGTAGATTTCCTAAAGTTGGTCACTAGGTACCTCGGTCAAAGTGTGACATTTAGATTTTCAGCCTAAGAAATGGGTCACAGGCTGGATCTCATCCAAGAGGTGGGTGCCTCAAGGGGGGATGCATAGAACAACTGTACCTTGACCTTCGACCCTTCACGGGTATCTCCCTACCTTATGGTATTGGAACACTTGACTTGGAGAATTTGCAGTTCCCTATTTGACAACTTCTATGGTTTTGACAATGTGAGAACCAGATAACTGGGAGTTATTTGGATGCCTATCACCGAAATCCTACCTAGACTAAAAAATTTCTTTTGGCACCTCCTGTGGAGGAAAACTTAGTGAGTTTTTAGAAAGATTTTAGATGTAGTTTTTTTGGGAGGTTGAGGGTGCAAACCAACCTCATTGATTAAAAATGGGAGTGGATAGTTTCATCAAGAAAAGGGTGGGGTGTTTTCGGAATCCCTTCGGAGGAAACTTACTTTGACCTCCACATTTCAAGAAGAAGCTATGTGAGTGATAAGTGAATTTTGTGTGTGAGTGAAAGTGTGCCAATTTTTAGTGAATTATATGTCACCTTGCTGCATGTGGACTTCGCTTGGTCCTTACAAGTGTTTGATTACCTAATTAACTAAGTG
>ML789630.1:290880-316245 GCA_009831015.1 Picea engelmannii
TACCTAATTAACTAAGTGCCTTTGGTACAACCTTGCATAATTCAAAAGTCCCTAGGAAGCTAGCATGTGGACATGTGGGTCCATTACTATCCTTTTAACTCCCTATTGTGATGTAATCTAAGAAAAGCTTTGAAACTATCCTATATTGATCATGTCGGCATGTATGGGCCCATTACAAAACCTTTAAACTTCCCTAGTGTTTTGATCTAAGAAAGCAAAAATCCAAACACTATCCTATCTTTGTAGCATGTGGGCATGTATGGGCCCGTTACAATATTAATATGTGTTTGAAAAAGTAAAATAAGAGGAGTCCCAAGAAGGGTTGTTGTCCTCTCCTAAAGGTTTTAATGTTCTTTAAGGGAGATGAAATTGTTTCACAATCTTTTTTGGATTCTCAAGATCGCTTGGAGGTGCGAGAGAAGAGCATACTAAGCAATTGTTACTCAACTTATAGTCCCAATGCAAGTTAAATGTGATTAAAAATTATTTCCAACTTATCTTGTGAGTCAAAACAAGCCATCCATGTGGCAAAAAGCAAAGAAGGGAAATTGATTTTATCCTCCTAAGTGCCTATGTGTTTTTTGACTAACCCCTTTATATGATGAGGGGACTAAGTGTGGTGCAGCTTTAAAACATGTTTGAAATCATTTCTAAGAACTAAAATGGCCTTCCCCACATCTCAACAACTTTACAATGTGAATTTTTTCACAGGTACGCGGGTCTCAGTGGAGACAGAGGTGCACAGAGCGCATGAATGCGAACAAAGACAAGTCAACAGGCGCACGTGCACAGAACAAAACTATGAATCAAGCGCATGTCTGCACGATGCGTGTCTGTGGGCATAAAAACCCGTGCATATATGGCATACGGTTGAAAATGAAAAATCCAAATGGATTTCTCTCAATTCAACTTGGAATTGGCTGGTTGCCAGGTCGGCTTAGGTCGGTTAGTGTACCTGCAAGTTAAACAAACTAAAAGAAGAGCAAGAAAAACCCAAATGGGGTAGGAAATTGATACCTTTCCCCAGTGGAGTCACCAATCTATTGTGCCTCTTTTGTCACCTTGGTGAGCAAAATAGAGGTGCTTGCAAGCTCAGTTGGGTCTGCTAAGAAGGACAGCTGCAAGGAAAAGAGTTAGGGAAAGAAAATAAAAACTACAATTAAGAATTAAACTGAGATGCAATAAAAACTAAATTCATGAGCATAAGGACATAGAAACAAAAAGAACCATAAGACCCATGTCACCAATGTTGAGGCTGATCTATTAGTGAAACAAAGAACCAAGAAGAAAGGGGACTATGAGTCCCTTCTTCCTCCAAGGGAGGGTTCTTGGACCCCCACTAGCTAGCTCTTCTTACAACAAAGAAAAAATGGAAAATGATGAAAGAACTCCTTACAAATCCACTCAATGGGTGAGATGGATTGTCTAATGCAATGTTGCCAATATGCTCTTGCCAAGGATGGAGTCCTCAAGACAATAGAGGAAGCATAACATTACTTTGAATTCCTTGAAAAAATGAGGTGCATCCATGGATTTTTATAGCATTCATTTGGGTTATTGTTTAACTTCTTTGTAGTGTGAAAAGAGGCCAATTAGGGCATTCCTGGGTCTTTGACTAGCCCACCAGTCAGATTCAATCTAGATTTGAGGGTCAAATCAGGTTGGGAGCTGAACCATAAGTGGGTGGGAGGCCGACCACTCTCATAAATGCATCTTTTAGCAGGTGCACGGATTTTTGTGATAACAATCACGCATCGTGCGCCTATGCACAATTTCTGCGTTCCTATTCCACACATGCGCGTGCGTGCCCAATTTCTGCATAGCGCTCTTCAATTTTTCACTACTTTGTATAATTTTTTGACCTTTTTTGAATGTTGTGGTATTAATTCAGGTCCATGGATGACTTCATCACTGTTTGATGATGCTGAGTTCTTGTAACCATGTGCGGATGAAATTTCAGTGATAACATTCATTCCTTCTACCCTCATAGTATTTTCCCTGCCTTTCTGGTCTAGTTAGGTGGGAATACGGTAGAGGTGGAAGTAGAGGTAGTTGATGCACCTCTTGATTATAACCTATTACTAGGTTGCAATTGGACTTATGCTATGATCATCATCATGTAGTCCATCTTCCGTACTCTTTTTTTTCCTCATGAAGGGAATATTGAGACGATCGATCAATTATCCTTTATGTTCTCTAGTCCCAGTGCATCTCTTGGACCATCAATCCTGATGATCGATAATTCTCATCTAGCAAGTGAGAATATCGGTGTCAGGATGTATTCTTCCCTTATGGGTACTTTTGACTTCTCGGCATCGAGCCATCATGTTTATGCCATGTCCAATAGGCCTGTCTCGATAGGGAGGTCCATTCCTTTCCGTACTTATTATTTTAGTGACCCATGGACCCTACCTTCCCTAAATTCATCTTATGAAGGTCAGTCGGATGCTGGGATGGCCATGCCACTATCGGCAACAGAGATTGTGTATCAAGTTGTTCTTGAATATTCCGTTGATCCCAATCTTGTTCCCTCACAGACGGATGAGGAGGATCTCATGTCTAGGCTCGTGTGGTCCACTTCATTGTCTTGTTCACTTGATTTCCTCAATGAGACTTTTCCTTCAGACGAAGCCATCATTGAAGCCATGAATGGTTTTGAAAAGCCATGAATGGTTTTGAAAAACCATGGGTTGATATGCATCAACTCTCTTATTTTCTCCTAGAGCTTTAAAGAATCGAAAAAGATAATTTTTGATACACACGACATTTATGCCGAAGGAAATATGGCAAGAATTTATCCTACCATCATGATTGACATCTCTCATACCCTTGGTAATGTTGAAAATGTAAATATTAGTGCATATTGTTCCCCAAAATAAATCATGATCTACACCAAACTCTTCAAGGAATTCCAAGATGTATTTGCTTGGTCCTATGAAGATATGCCATGGATCGACCCTCATATTGTCAAACATGAGATTAGAACTTATCCAGATGATAAACTTGTTCGGCAGTGTCTTAGAGTTGTCAAGCCTTGAAATGCCCCTGCTATTAAGGCAGAGGTGGAAAAGATACTTAATGGTGGCTTCATCTACCCAGTTACTTGACCGAATGGGTATTCAACTCCATTCCTGTAGATAAAAATCAAGGAACCATCCGTGTATGTATGGATTTTCGTGACCTGAACAAGGCTTGTCTGAAAGACAACTTTCCCACACCTTTCATCGATCATATTCTTGACGATTGTGAAGGAAGAGAAGTATTTTATTTTATGGACGGTTTTTCAGGTTATAATATGATTCAAATAAAACTCGAGGATCAACATAAGACGACATTTATTTGTCCTTGGGGTACTTTTGCATACCAAAAAATGCCTTTCAACCTTAAAAATGTTAGAGAAACCTTTCAACCTGCCATGAATTTCTCTTTGCATGATCTTAAAAACATAGTTGAATCTTTCATTGATGATCTTGTTGCTCGCTCTCGCAAGAGAGAGGATCACGTTATACACTTTCACCTTGTTTTAGAAAGATTTCATTATTATAGAATCCGATTGAACCCTCACAAATTCATATTTTGCATTAAGTTTGGTCATATTTTAGGTTTTCTAGTTTTTTATACCAAGATCATGGTAGATCCTCTTAAGGTTGAGGCAATACTTTAGTTTCCTCCCCCGTGCATGATTAGACAACTTCAGGGTTTATAGGGGAAAGCTAACTTTATTTGTCGGTTTATAGTGAACTATGCCACTATCACTAAAGGTTTCATGTGTCTTTTGAATAAGGATACCCTTTTTATTTGGGATGAGAAAGCCTAGGATTCCTTCTATGCTTTGAAGAAATATTTGGTGTTGAAGCCGCCTGACTACAGTAGAGATCACTTTCTTTATATCGCAGCATCCAAGGATATAATTGGTATGGTTCTAGTTCAGGAGGATGATGAGCTCTGTTATCACTCTGTAAATCTACTTGACTGATAAACAAATGATGAAGGTAAAATTTTCAACCAACTTTGAGACTTGAAACTATCCTTTCGGATCTGGAGAGGGCTCTCTCAGAAGGTGCATTCTCTGCGCGGGATATGGCTGTGAGTGCAATCGATAGATTTAACACCTTTGATATAATGGGTTCTGGTTATATTGGCACAAGAAGGTAAGACTTGGGCTATGGAGTCATTTTGAAGAAATGACAGAGACAAATGAATCAGTGACTAAAATTGAGAGGATAAGGCTAGGCGAGCAACAGTCTTCAGTGTAAAACCGTAATTTGTGACAGGAGAAAAACACAGAAAGTAACTCAGAGAACCACTGTAGGAGAATTTAGAGTTAGCTTTTAGAAGAAAACGTTCCAAAATACACAGGAAAATATATGAATAAAATATGACAGGAAGCACATACGTAAAGAAGAGAAACAAAATACATCCAACTGCTACAACTAGAATCTTTTCATCAATTTATAGGACCTTTGCATTAAATTTCGGTCAAAAACTCAAATTACATACAATAGTTGTAGTCTACCAATTTTTCCAACCAACCTGGATTACATCGAAAAGATGAAATATATAAACAAGGGCACCGCTTGGGATACCTTTCTTCCTAAATGCTAACACTAAAACTAGGAGAACTGAGGAGCATGCGCCATAGTCTCTTCACATGGTACTTCCCAAAAATAGACAATAATCACATTAGTTCACTCATGACTATTCGCAGGTTCACCATGGGGATATGATCATCGGTCATGTTTTAAAATGGAGAAAAGATGTGTCATTGTATCCCTTTTATCAGGTGTCCTAGCGAATAGGTTTTTATCAAGATATTTGTGTCTTCTATAATGAATTTGATTTCTATTATGCACACATTTGCTGGAGGACTGTGCGCAACAAGTGATTGTTTGATTGTCATGATCATTATCAAAATGGTAGAGTGATTTTGGGGAAACTCATCCTTCAAAATTTCGAATATTTTTCTTATGTTTTTCGGATGTAGAAATGAACACCTACTAAGCATACTTTTTTTGCGTGTTGGCGAGAGCGATGGGGGCTTCCTTCTTGACCCCTTTTCATTCTATGGCATTCTCTATTTGCCTTTATTCTTCTAGCCTTTATGCTTCTCTTAGTTTTACAATGGTGTCCTACACCTCTCCGAGCTACCTTTTCAACCATGAAACATTCCCTTCACGATCTTGTGATGATGACGCTTCCGTAGTCTTTGTCACTAGTTGTTGCCTCAATTCCATGTTTTCCTGATAGAGTTCAGTGATAGCCAACTTTTCTTGCTTCAATTGTTGAGATGGATCTTGATCATTTTCTCCTATGATATCCACTTTCCTTGTTCTACCCATGTCATCGTGGCTCTATCCTCCAACAGGTTCTAGCCGGATGGCACACATGAGCAGTTCTTAAGCCATCGATCTGACACACGAATTTTTTGAAGATAAAACTTCCACAAATTATTTATTCTTCCTTGACCTGCCCCTCCTCCAAGGCATTTTTTGTTGGGGATATAGGGCTCCTACTTATTTTCCTTCCTATGTGAATCCCTCCACTTTAGGTTTTGCACATTTTGATCTGGTCTTCTCTGCAGGTAAAGGAATAGCTCCTTTCATGTATTTGGGGATGGTTGCTGCAGGTGAGAATGACTCCCAATTGTTTTGGGGCTCGGACCTTTCAATTATGATGCTCCACACACCTTTATTTGCGCTATGAGAGGTCTCCATGGCATGACCAATGTGTAATCTGTGCGCAGTATATCCAACAAATGCATAGGGGGGAATTTTTTGAACAAACTGGAATGGCAAGGGAAATTGCAAACAAAGTTCGGGCCTAGTTATATGACTGGATAGAGTGTCGAGCATATGAGATTTATAACGAGTCAGAAAGAAGACTAAATCATGTTGGAGGACAGTGAATTCATGGCGATGATATGTTCCAAGTCAAGTTGCAGGTTTTCCATGAAAAATCCCCATGTGCAGGATACAGGCGATAAGGTTTGTTGGACATGCATGATACGAATGTTGTGATTTTTCATTCCCTCAGCTTTCATGATGAACTAATAATAACTATTGTAATTGTCTATGCAACCTCCATTAACCACTTGAATCGACCTGGGGCATGTAGATATTGGTTTCTTAATGGGACTTGACTTTCTGGAAAATACATATCCGTACCACATATACAAGTTTCGACTCTGACATCCCTTCCCATTTCCAAGGGCCAATCGACCACTTGATGACTTCACCCTCACGGTGCTACGTACCCGACTTCACATGTTTGTATGCATGGGTCACAACGTGACTTAAAACTGACTCTAAATGGAAATAAAAATGGTGGCACTAACAAGCTCCATGAACACGTCATCTATCGTAGTTGAACTTTACTTGGTCCTAAACTTAATTACTCTCATGTCGAAAAGCTAGCTTTGGTTTCCATTCATGCAGTCCAGCATTTTCGTCATTATATATTAATTTGTAAGACTATCGTGGTTGTTGATGTGAATCCATTTCAATACGTCCTTACCAGGTGTATCATAGGGGGAAAATATAATAAATGGATTGTCATTTTACAAGAGTTTGATCTTGATTTCACTTCTGTGAAATCCAAGAAATCCCCAGTCTTCACAGAGTTAATATCGGATTTTCCACTATTAGATGAGGATGTTATCCATGTTGATTGGTTTGTGGATGATCACATTTTTCCTGTCTCTTCGTCTAACCTCTGGTATGGAGACATTTTTCTCTATCTTCGGACCTTGAAGTTCCCTCAGCATCTCTCATGAGATGATCGATGACGTATTTATGCATTTAACATTTGATGATCTTTTTTCTCACTCTCGCAAGAGAGCAGATCACGTTATACACTTTCACCTTGTTTTTGAAATATGTCATTATTATAGAATCTAGTTGAACCCTCACAAATGCATATTTAACATTGAAGATGACAGAGGTCATCACCTTATTTAACATTTGTTCCACTGGGGAGTTCTATCTACTAGTCATTGTTTTCTTTTTTATTTAGGGGTTGACTCTATAACACAAGAGATAATATACTTACTTTCCAGCAAACCTTGAAAAAGCTATCTCACTCATATAAACCTAGCCATCAGTTCAAAAACATTATATCTATCAGAGATCAAGTCTCAGAGAGAGCCCTCTCTAGATTGGAAAGGATAGTTTCCAGTCTTAAAGT
The DNA here is from genome assembly GCA_009831015.1 of Picea engelmannii. NCBI lineage: Eukaryota > Viridiplantae > Streptophyta > Pinopsida > Pinales > Pinaceae > Picea > Picea engelmannii. Next base: position 298,063 of record ML789630.1, read on the forward strand.
TGGTTTGTAGGTTACCTTTATAGATTGTTTCTTCAACCCAACAATTTAATCAATAATAACAGGCCCATTATTGTTTTCTTGTAGTTTTTCAAAGCTGGAACTATTGCAATACTTTGGTTTGAATTCAACTAGGAAGTTGATGTGGCCTTACTTCTTGGAGTCAAAATATGAGTATTTGACTCAACCAATACAATATGTTGCTACTCTTCAAGAGAAGTTTAGTCAATTGCTAATTGTGTTTGTTATTTTCTTTGGATTAGATCATCTGTATAACAAACTTTGTCTATCTATTCCATGAATCATCCTCTTTGGGTTTGCATCAATTTTTTTTTATTACCTTCTATGTTGGAATCTTTAAGTAGTATATTCAACATGGGGCAAAGGCTGTGAGATCTCTTATATGGAGGAGTATGTCCTCTGGCTGATTTTGGATGGTTTCTTGCACTTCAATTAACAACATGTCTCTTATTTTACCATCGTTATTAGTTTGGAACCACACCTTTGGGGATTGAGTGTCCATATAATGTATTTGTCGGAGGAAGTTTGCAATGCATAGAATAGGGCTTTTTTTGGGAGAAAGTTGAATCATGGGTCCCAAATTGTCAATTTCCATACTGTCAACTTGATCAATTGCTTGGTTGGTGCCCCTAAATGCCATGCTTATTTGAAATATTTTACTCCTCCTAGGAGCCATCAGGGTGCTCTCAAGGGATTCTCCAGTGATTTACCATGCTTGGGTAGGTTAACTATTTTAACTTATGGGATCCATTTTTTTTTGTAACTCTTATCACCTGTTTTTCCTCTTGTGCTGCTCCAATTTTCAAATATCTATTGAAGGTTCATGGGTTTTCATTTGATGTGAATAATTCTCACTTGATTCAGTTATCTTCCTCTTGAATTCATAAATTTTCAAATTGGGTGTGATAAACTCAACATATATCATTTCACAGACTGTCCAACCCCCCATCATTAGCCTAAATAACTCGAAGTTAGTGGTGTTACTCATTCTAGTTGATTTCATTTCTTGAAGAAGTAATACCAAGCATCTCTTGTATCTTTGTAGTTGGCTTCAATAGTTTCTTCCCACTCATGTTTCTTTTCTTTCCCATTGGAATTTGGAGGAGGATTATCCAAAAGGGGTCGGTACTCAAAGATGTATTTAACACCCTTTTCTAGTATAAATTTATGAAGCAATGATGGGATGGTGTAAAGGAAATTGTCGTGCAATTCGATGTAATATTTTTTATTGATGGTTTCAACTGACTCATTGTCTTCAATTGATTATTATTAAATGTAATAATTCACAATCCTTTCAAACCATTGTTCAAGTCTGTTCTTCCTTTGTTTACAATTTTTTGCATCAATTTCTCATCGTGAGTGAGTTTGTGCATTATATTTATTGAGATATTTGTACAATACTTATAGAATGGCCTCAAGGAATCATTCATGTGTCTCTAAAAATAACTAGGCACATTCTTTTGTTGGTTGTCAAGCCTGAATATCTTCCTGATTCATAGGTCTTTTACTTTCAGCCATGTTTATAACCCATGAAGTATTTACACCCCAAAAGTATGTACACTCTTCCACGCAGGGGAGTGAAGAGGGGGGGTACCCCCTCTATAGGGTCCGGGGGGTGTATCCCCCTAGCTAGGGGGTCTGGGGGAAAGCGGCCCCCCAGCGGGGGTTCAGGGGTGAAACCCCCGAAGGAAAAATTGCCTTGTAAATGTATATTGTAATTTCATTGTAAATCTGGTGTTGGCGCCTCTACTGAAGCCACCTAACTACAGTAGAGATCACTTTCTTTATATCGCCGCATCCGAGGATACAATTTGTATGGTTCTAGTTCAGGAGGATGATGAACTCTGTTAGCACTCCGTAAATCTGCTTGACTGATAAACAAATGACGAAGGTAAAATTTTCAACCAACTTTGAGACCCGAAACTAGCCTTTCGAATTTGGAGAGAGATCTCTCAGAAGGTGTAGTCTCCATGCGGGATATGGCTATGAGCATAGTGGATAGATTTAACACCTTTGATATAATGGGTTCTAGTTATATTGGTGCAAGAAGGTAAGACTTGGGCTATGGAGTCATTTTGAGGAAATGACAGAGACAAATGACTTAGTGACTGAAATTGAGAGGCTAAGGCTAGGCGAGCAACAATCTTCAGTGTAAAACCGTAATGTGTGGCGTGATAAAAAAACAGGAAGTAACTCAGAGCACCACTGCAAGAGAATTTAGAGTTATCTTTTAGAAGAAAATGTTCCAAAATAGACAGGAAAAGATATGAATAAAATATGACAGGTAGCACATACATAAAGAAGAGAAATAAAATACATCCAACTGCTACAACTAGAATCTTTTCATCAATTTACAAGACCTTTGCATTAAATTTCGGTCAAAAACTCAAATTACATACAATAGTTGTAGTCTACCAATTTTTCCAACCAACATGGCTTACATCGAAAAGATTAAATATATAAATGAGGGTGCCACTTGGGCTACCCTACTTTCTAAATGCTAACCCTAAAACTAGGAGAACTGAGTAGCATGCACCATAGAATCTTTGCATGGTACTTCCAAAAAATAGACAATAATCACATCGGTTCACTCATGACTGTTCGCAGGTTAAACACAAGGATATGATCATCGGTCATGTTTTGATATGGAGAAAATATGTGTCATTGTATCCCTTTGATCAGGTGTCCTAGCGAATAGGTGTTTTTCGAGATATTGGTGTCTTCTATAATGAATTTGATTTCTATTATGCGCACATTTTCTCGAGCATTGTGCGCAACAAGCGATTGTTTGATTGTCACAACCATTATCAAAATGGTAGAGTGATTTTGGGTAAACTCATCCTTCAAAACTACCAAAACTACCAAGATTTGTCTTATGTTTTTCGGATGTAGAAATGAACACTTGCTAAGCTTTCTTTTTTTCCATGTATGTGAGAGCGACAAGAGCTTCCTTCTTGAACCCTTCACATTCTATGGGATGCTCTGTCTGCCTTTATTCTGCTAGCCTTTATGCTTCTCATAGTTGTAAAATGGTGTCCTACAGCTCTCTGAGCTACCTTTTCAACTATGTAACGTTCCCTTCATGACCCTGCGTTGATGACGCTTTTGTAGTCTTTGTTGCTAGCTGTCGACTCAATTCCATGTTTTCCTAATAGCGTTCAACAATAGCCAACTTTGCATGATTCAATTGTTGAGATAGATATTGATCATTTTCTCCTATGATATCCACTTTCCTTGTTCTACTCATGTCATCGCAGCTTTATCCTCCAGGTTCTAGCCAAATTGCACACATGAGCAGTTCTTCAGCCACCGATATGACACATGACTTTTCTGAATATCAAACTTCCACAAATTCCTTGTTCTTCCTCAGCCTGGACCTCCTCCGAGGCATTTGCTATTGGGGATATGGGGTTCCTACTTCTTTTCCTTCCTATGTGAATCCCTCCACTTCAGGTTTTGCATATTTTGATCTGGTCTTCTCTGCGGGTAAAGGAATAACTCCTTTCATGTCTTTGGGGATGGTTGATGCAGGTGAGAATGAATCCTAGTTGTTTTGGGGCTCAAACCTTTCAATTATGATGCTCCGCACACCTTTATTTACACTCTGAGAGGTCTCCATGGCATGACCAATGTGTAATCTATGCGTAGTATATCCAACAAACGCACAGGGGGGAAAGTTTTGAACAAACTAGAATGGCAAGGGAAATTGCAAACAAATTTTAGGCCTAGTTATGCGTTTGGATAGAGTGTCGATCATCTGAGATTTATAATGAGTTAGAAAGGAGAGGAAATCATGCCAAAGGACAGTGAATTCATGGAAACAATATGTTCCAAGTCAAGCTGCAGGTTTTCCATGGAAAATCCCCATGTGTAGGATATAGGCGATAGTGTTTGTTGGGCATGCATGATACAAACGCTGTGATTTTTCATTACCTCGGCTTTCATGATGAACTAATATTAACTATTTCACTTGCCGATGCGACCTCCATTAACCACTTGACACGACCTAAGGCACATAGAGACTGGTTTCTTAACGGGACTCGACTTTCTGGAAAATACATACCCGTACCATGTATAAAAGTTTCGACTTTGACATCCCTTTCCATTTCCAAGGGCCAACCAACCACTTGATGACTTCACCCTCGTAGTGCTACATACCTGACTTCATATGTTTGGATGCATGGGTCACAATGTGACTTGAAACTGACTCTAAATGGAAATAAAAATGGTGGCGCTAACAAGCTCCACAAACACATCATCTATCTTAGTTGAACTTTACTCAGTCCTAAAATTAATTACTCTCATGTCAAAAAGCTAGCTTTGGTTGTTGTTCACACAGTCCAGTTTTTTCGTCATTATATGTTAATATGTAAGACTACCATGGTTGTGGATGTCAATCCATTTCAATATGTCCTTACCAGGTGTATCATAGGGGGAAAATATAATAAATGGATTTTCATTTTACAAGAGTTTGGTCTCGATTTTTCTTCTGTGAAATCCAAGTAATCCCTAGTATTCATAGAGTTAATATCTGATTTTCCACTATTAGACGAGGATGTTATCCATGTTGATTCATTTGTAGATGACCACATTTGTCCTGTCTCTTCGTCTAACCTCTGGTATGGAGACATTGTTCTCTATCTTTGGACCTTGAAGTTCCCTCAACATCTCTCATGAGATGACCGACGATGTATTTATAAATAATGTGATGAAAGAGGTTCAAGACTGAAAAAAACTACAAGATTGGAAATGTTCATCAACAACCAAGCGATTATATAAGTCTTACCATAGAATTCAATCTCGAGTAAAGACCAATCTTGTTGCACACAAATTTTTTGTACCTCACATAAGTGGTCCCCTTATGGCATAGCTTTAGAGTGTGGCCCTCATGAGATGAGATAGAATGTGGTTGTTTCCACATACCCACTTCGTGTTGAACACAAATGGAACAAGTATGGTACTATCTTGAGGCTAGAAGAGGATGTAACTCTTTTGTACTTTAAGGGGGGGAGTTTAAAATTATATTGAATATGGTTCAAGAAACCACTTGAAGTCTGTCCTTTCAACTTACAAAGGGGGGAATTGATGATGGAATTGAAGATGGTTGTCAAACTGAATGTTTCGACAACAAATTGTTGTAGGAAAATCTCCCTGCGAACAGGTAGATTGCCTCAAAGAGCTAGACCCTAAACTCTAAGTCAGAAAGTGCTTAACATGGACACTGACTTCCTTTCAAATCTATAAAAACTAACACATGAGAAGGAAGGATAATAGAGGTACCTTTTCATCGATGTTTGTCCCTGCACACTCCAAGTTGAGCTCCAATCTTTCGCTCCTCGATAAGCCCTGTAGACAAAAAAAGTACGACCACTTCCTACTCTATCAAGATTAGTCCGAAATAGATATATCTACTAAAGAGACAAATTCATGTGAGATTGAACATGAATTAGAAAGAAACAGGCCAAGCAAATTATATTAATGAGGACAAAACATTGCTTACAGCCATAGATGGATTGCAACAGTTCCGTCAAGTCCTCCTTGTCTAACCCTTGCTCAAAAGATCCATGGTCCGAATGATGATAGCTTCACTGATTGCTCCCTACGAAATCATAGGTCTCTTGCTTCCAAAATATCTTTGTTCCAGCACCACTTATAAGATCATAAGTTTGGTGTGATTCTCTCTTTTCCAGTCCTCTTTCACCATTAGAAAGCTTGCTTATATAGCCTTGGAGAGGCTTTAACCACTTGAGATATCCTTGGGGAAGTTGAGGATTTGCCTCCTTCAGTTGAGGATCTGCCCTAAGATCATGGATGGACTAGGGATTTGAATTCAATTGCCTTCCAAGAATGAAAGGATCCTTCCCCCATTCATCTCAACAACTTAACCACTACCCAGAATAGGTAGCGCTCCCTCAAAAGGACCATCAGAGCATTGTAGCACTCCCTATTAGGCTTTAGGGGGGTGCCAGCGCTCTCAAAATCCATAGCACTCCCTCAAAAGGGCTAGGGAAGCTTTATAACACTCCCAGATAGTGTAAAGGGGAGCGTTGGCGCTCCCAGAAGAGGTATGGGGGAGCGCTCTCCTCCAAAATCTAGTTTTTGAGGTGCTTTCAGATGGCAAAAGGTTTGCAAGTCTGTTGACTCATTTCTCCTCTTCCAAATAAAATGTTTGAGGTGTTTCAAGTGTCTTTCTCATATCGTTATAGGCACGACATAGGCATCATGGTAGCATGCTTTATTTGACACTTGTGACACTTGTGAGAAACATGCAACACTTGCGACCTTGTGAGTAAAATGTGACACTTGTGACACTATGTAAGTGAGTAATTTTGATGTGTAACAGATTGCCCCCCAAAGTATGAAGTTAGAAGATAGGAACTGATAACTAAAATTCTTTGTAGACTTTCAAGAAAGGGTATAGACTCGGAGAACCTTACGGAAGCTACACATAAACATCCAACAAATATAATGACATGTTTCAAAACCCAAGGCAGGCATACCTATGCTTGGGTGATCAAGACTTGCAAGATATGGCTGCCATAAAATACACCGTGGATCCATAATTATATTGATAAAAAGGTATAGCCACTGAAAATACACTGTGGATCTATACTCTCATGATCTGAACTGATCATAGCCACGGAGAATACACAGTGGATATATGAGATGACAAGACATAGCCATGACCAATACAAAGTGGATCTATGTAACAGTTTATGTGTCATTGTTCAAAAGAAACTCCATCACAACCTGTGAAAAGTACATATCAAAGTGATTACTCAACCCAGGCTCTTCTTACCGATCCCGATGTAGTACAAATCTAACCATGTGAATAGAAGTCCTGATATCGAACATGGCAGAAACCACTTGATTACTGGTCAATGATGTAAACTGTTAACAAGCGCGAGGGAGATCACCATTAATGTCAATGATTCTCAAGGTACTCTAGTACATTCCAATGAATGTGAATGGATTAGCTGGAGTCGAACATCCATGGAATCGTCTGATCAGAGGTCAATGATGTAAACCTACTGTCGAACGTGAGGAGGCCTGCCATTGAGGCATGCAGTGATCCAGATTTATGTAGGAACACAATAAAATAAAGAAATACACATAAACGCAGAGATGTAGTGGAAATAAGACTTCATTTCATTAATAACAAATGACTAAAATATGCTTACAGACAGAATGGAAATAAACTAGCTTGGGCGCTGGTAGCTTATCTCTCATAAGAGATGTGGTTGCTACTCGCATCCATGAGAAGATTATTACAATGAGGCTCTAGAGGCATTTTTATAATAGACGAGAATGCAAAAATTCATATACATCTAAAAACCTAACCCTAGGAGATGAAGCGCCAAAAGTAAAGTGGGCCCCGTTTGGGTAAGTTAGTACATCAACTTCTCGGGGTCGTAACTTTTGCATACGATCTCCATTTTAGGCGTGTGATAGCTCGTTGGAAAGGTATCATCAAGGAGATTCATTTTGGGGGCTCAATAATTCCTTCGGCTATCATTGAGAACCTCGATCTCAAAAAACCTTCATTTATGCCCTCAAAATGGCCCCAGAGGTTAAAACCTGCTAAAAATAATAAATTGCCAAAATTACCAGAAAACTGTTTTGAGCCAGTCAGAGAAGGTGGGTGGCCACCAATATCCACCTACATCAATCCTCCCTCCTTAGGAATAAATGCCCCCCATTGCGTTGAGTTCTTCCATGAGATGAGGAAACTTCTGCTAAACTTGGTCCCTGGTGAGCCATTTGCCTTGGTGAAGGAATTGGCCTACTTTGACAACTCGATATAGCGATATCCTTTGCTTTTGGGTGTGCTTGATCTGTGTATCCATGATCTGATCAGTTCTGGATTATTCCATGCAGTCTATATTTAAATCTGTTGGTGTGAGTTGTTCTGCCATGTCAGATGTGTCTAGTAGAGGTGGAAAGTAGGGCCAAAGGCGGTCCACATTGAACACTGGGTGCAGGCCAAGGAATGGTGGAATGTTGAGCTCAAAGGCATTTTCCCCTACAGCCTTGGTGAGGGTGTATGACCCATATCGAAGCGGACGAATCTTGCGGTGGGGTCCAGCAAGGCGCTCCTTTTGCAAATGAAGCCACACTTTGTCACCCACTTGGAAGTTGTGCGGCACCCGATGTTGATCATGTCGTTGCTTGTACTTAGCATTGGCTATGTCCAAGATGTCATGAACCTATTGGTGGATGTGTTGAATGTGCTCAATGAAGTTGTTTGCCTTATCCGCCTCATACTGGACATGAGTTGAATCTTCCTAAGTAGCCACAAATAGCATGGCTATGTCAATGGGACATAGTGGTTGGAATCCCAAGCCCACTTGAAAGGGGTTGTGGCTAGTTGAGCTATGGAGAGCCCGGTTGTAGTTGTGTTGTACATAGGGGAGGATCTCATCCCATGTGCGTGGATGCTTTGAATTGTACATGCGTAGAATGTGTATGATCATCCGGTTGACAACCTCTGTCTAGCCATCAGTTTGTGGATGGAAATTTGTCGACTTGGTGAGATTGGTGTCCAACATCGACCAGAGGCTAGACCAAAATGTACTGAGGAACCTACTGTCCCGATCTGAGATGATAGACGGTGGGATCCCAAAGTGTACCCACACTTGTTCAAATAAGAGTTTAGCAATGGCTTCTGTTGTGATATTCTTCTGGCAGGCCATCATAATGGACATCTTCGAGAATCGGTCGACGACCACAAAAAAATAGTCATTGCCATGCTTAGTAGAAGGAAGGCCTGACATGTAATCCATAGAGATGGATTCCCAAGGTCGACTGGGGGTAGGAAGTGGAGTATAGAGGCCTTGCTTCTTGATGGTCGGTTTGGCAATGGCGCAAGCAGTGCAAGACTTGATGTACTTCCCAACATCTTGTCAAAGGTTTGGCCAATAGAAATACTTTTGCAGTACTACCACGGTTTTCTCAACCCCAAAATGCCCAGCGACTCGACTGTAGTGTGTCTCCCAAATCATCTTGGCACGCTCGCTTGAAGGAACACAAAGGTGTCCCAAGTGACAAAGTAGGGCATCCTGGAGGTGAAAATTAGGAACTTTCTTACCCTCCTAGAGTGTATTGTATGTGTGGCCGAATTATGGATCACTTGTGTAGAGAAGCGGCCAATCGGAAGTCTCATGCCCACAAGAGTTGAGCACAGTGGTTAGCGCCACGATGGGTGGTCAACTGAGGCAGTCTGCAACATTATTGGTGTTGTATTTTTTGTACTTAATGTTCAAATGAAACTGTTGCAGGTATGTGGACCACTTATGATGGCGATCGTTCTGCAACTTCCCTTGTGTCTATATGAACTATAGGGGTCGGTGGTCTGTGTGGATGACCATTTCCTTTCCCAAAATGTAATGCTTCCATTACCGACAAGCCTGCACAATGGAATACATTTCTTTGTCATAAGTGGGATAGCTCTGATACCACTGATATGAATTTATGTAGGAACACAATGAGATACAGAAATACACATAAACATAGAGATGCAACGGAAATAAGACTTCATTTCATTAATAACAAATGACTGAAATATGCTTACAGAGAGAATGGAAATAAACTAGCTCGGACGCTGGTATCTTATCTCTGAGAAGAGATGTGGCTGCTACTTGCATCCATGAGAAGATAATTATAATGAAGCTCTAGAGGCCTTTTTACAATAGAAAAGAATGTCAAAAGTCATAGACATCCAAAAACCTAACCCTATGAGATGAAGCGGCAAAAGTCAAGAGGGCCCCGTTTGGGTAAGTTAGTACATCAACTTCCCGGGGTCGTAACTTTTGCATACAATCTCTGTTTTAGGCGTGTGATAGCTTGTTGGAAAGGTATCATCAAGAAGATTCATTTTAGGGGCTCAATCATGCATTCAGCTATCATTGAGAACCTCGATCCCAAAAAACCTTCATTTAGGCCCTCAAAAAGGCCCCGGAAGTTAAAACCTGCTAAAAATAGTAAATTGCCAAAATTGCCAGAAAACTGTTTTGTGCTAGTCGGAGAAGGTGGGTGGCCACTGATATCCACCTGGATCAATCCTCCCTCCTTAGGAAGAAATGGTCCCCATTGAGTTGAGTTCCTCCATGAGATGAGGAAACTTCCGTTGAACTTGGTCCCTGGTGAGCCATTTGCCTTGGTGAAGGAATTGGCCTGCTTTGACAACTCGATATAGTGGTATCCTTTGTTTTCGGGTGTGCTTGATCTGTGTATCCATGATCTGATCAGTTCTGGCTTGTTCCATGCAGTCTATATTTAACTATGTTGGTGTGATTTGTTCTGCCATGTCAGATGTGTCTAGTAGAGGTGGAAAGTAGGGCCGAAGGCGGTCCACATTGAACACTGGTTGCAGACCAAGGAATGGTGGAATGCTGAGCTCAAAGGAATTTTCCCCTATAGCCTTGGTGAGGGTGTACGACCCATATCGAAGCAGACGAAACTTGTGGTGCGGTCCAGCAAGGCACTCCTTTTGCAAATGCAGCCACACTTTGTCACCCACATGGAAGTTGTGTGGCACTCAATGTTGATCATGTCGTTGCTTGTACTTAGCATTGGCTCTGTCCAAGATGCCATCAACCTATTGGCGGATGTGTTGAATGTGCTCAATGAAGTTGTTTTCCTTATCTGCCTCAGACTGGACATGAGATGAATCTTCATGAGTAGCCAGAAATGGCATGGATATGTTAATGGGACATAGTGGCTGGAATCCCAAGCCCACTTGAAAGGGGATGTGGCTAGTTGAGTTATGGAGAGCCCGGTTGTAGCTGTGTTGTACATAGGGGAGGGTCTCATCCATGGTGAATGGATGCTTTGAATTGTACATGCGCAGAATGTGTATGATCATCCGATTGACAACCTCTGTCTGGCCATCAGTTTGCGGATGGAAAGTTGTGGACTTGGTGAGCTTGGTGTCCAACATCGACCAGAGGCTGGACCAAAATGTACTAAGGAATCTACTGTCCCGATCTAAGATGATAGACTGTGGGATCCCAAAGTCTACCCACACTTGTTCAAAGAAGAGTTTAGCAGTGGCTTCTGCTATGATATTCTTCTTGCAGGCCATCATAATGGACATCTTCGAGAATCGGTCGATGACCACAAAAACACAGTCATTGCCATAATTAGTAGAAGGAAGGCCCAACATGTAATCGATAGATATGGATTCCCAAGGTCGACAGGGGTAGGAAGTGGAGTATAGAGGCCTTTCTTCTTGATGGTCCATTTGGCAATGGCGCAAGCAGTGTAGGACTTGATGTACTTCCCAACATCTTGTCGAAGGTTCGGCCAATAGAAATACTTTTGCAGTACTGCCACGGTTTTCTCGACCTCGAAATTCCCAGCGACTCGACTGTAGTGTGCCTCCCAAAGCATCTTGGCACGCTCGATTGAAGGAACACAAAGGTGTCCCAAGTGACAAAGCAGGGCATCCTGGAGGTGAAAATTGGGAACTTGCTTACCCTCCAAGAGTGTATTGTATGTGTGGCCGAATTCTAGATCACTTGTGTAGAGAAGCGGCCAATCGGAAGTCTCGTGCCCACAAGAGTTGCGCATAGTTGTTAGCGCCACGATGGGTGGTCGACTGAGGCAGTCTGCAACATTATTGGTTCTACCTTTTTTGTACTTAATGTTCAAATGAAACTGTTGCAGGTATGTGGACCACTTTTGATGGCGATTGTTCTGGAACTTCCCTTGTGTCTGTATGAACTGCAGGGGTCGGTGGCCTGTGTGGTTGACCATTTCCTTTCCCAAAATGTAATGCTTCCATTGCCGACAAGCCTGCACAATGGAATACATTTCTTTGTCATAAGTGGGATAGCTCTGATACCACTGATCCGGATTTATGTAGGAACACAATGAAATACATAAATACACATAAATGCAGAGATCCAGTGGAAATAAGACTTCATTTCATTAATAACAAATGAATTAAATATGCTTACAGACAGAATGGAAATAAACTAGCTCGGGCACTGGTAGCTTATCTCTGAGAAGAGATGTGGCTGCTACTTGCATCCATGAGAAGATGATTACAATGAGGCTCTAGAGGCCTTTTTACAATAGACGAGAATGCCAAAAGTCATAGACATCCAAAAACCTAACCCTAGGAGATGAAGCACCAAAAGTCATGTCGGCCCCGTTTGGGTAAGTTAATACATCAACTTCTCGGGGTCGTAACGTTTGCATACGATCTCTGTTTTAGGCGTGTGATAGCTCGTTGGAAAGGTATCGTTGAGGATATTCATTTTGGGGGCTCAATCATGCCTTTGGCTATCATTGAGAACCTCGATCTCAAAAAACCTTCATTTAGGCCTTCAAAATGGCCCCGGAAGTTAAAACCTGCTAAAAATAGTAAATTGCCAAAATTGTCAGAAAACTGTTTTGAGCCAGTCAGAGAAGGTGGGTGGCCACCGATATCCACCTGGATCAATCCTCCCTCCTTAGGAAGCAATGGTCCCCATTGCATTGATTTCTTCCATGAGATGAGGAAACTTCTGTTGAACTTGGTCCCTGGTGAGCCATTTGCCTTGGTGAAGGAATTGGCTTGCTTTGACAACTCGATATAGCGGTATCCTTTGTTTTTGGGTTTGCTTGATCTGTGTATCCATGATCTGATCAGTTTTGGCTTGTTCCATGCAGTCTAGATTTAACTCTGTTGGTGTGAGTTGTTCTTCCATGTCAAATGTGTCTAGTAGAGGTGGAAAGTAGCGCCGAAGGCGGTCCACATTGAACACTGGGTGCAGACCAAGGAATGGTGGAATGCTGAGCTCAAAGGCATTTTCCCCTATAGCCTTGGTGAGGGTGTACGACCCATATCAAAGTGGATGAAGCTTGTGGTGGGATCCAGCAAGGCACTCCTTTTGCTAATGCAGCCACACTTTTTCACCCACTTGGAAGTTGTGTGGCACCCGATGTTGATCATGTCGTTGCTTGTACTTAGCCTTGGCTCTGTCCAAGATGTCATGAACCTATTGGTGGATGTGTTGAATGTGCTCAATGAAGTTGTTTTCCTTATCCACCTCAGACTGGACATGAGCTGAATCTTCCTGAGTAGCCACAAATGGCATGGATATGTCAATGGGACATAGTGGCTGGAATCCCAAGCCCACTTGAAAGGGGCTGTGGCTAGTTGAGCTATAGAGAGCCCGGTTGTAGCTGTGTTGTACATAGGGGAGGCTCTCATCCCATGTGCGTGGATGATTTGAATTGTACATGCGCAGAATGTGTACGATCATCCAGTTGACGACCTCTGTCTAGCCATCAGTTTGCGGATGGAAAGCTGTGGACTTGGTGAGCTTGGTGTCCAACATCGACCAGAGGCTGTACCAAAATGTACTGAGGAACCTATTGTCTTGATCTGAGATGATAGACTGTGGGATCCCAGAGTGTACCCACACTCATTCAAAGAAGAGTTTAGCAGTGGCTTCTACTGTGATATTCTTCTTGCAGGCCATCATAATGGACATCTTCGAGAATCGGTCGACGACCACAAAAACACAATCATTGCCATTCTTAGTAGAAGGAAGGCCCGACATGTAATCCATAGAGATGGATTTCAAAGGTCGACTAGGGGTAGGAAGTGGAGTATAGAGGCCTTGCTTCTTGATGGTCAGTTTGGCAATGGCGCAAGCAGTGCAGGACTTGATGTACTTCCTGACATCTTGTCGAAGGTTCAGCCAATAGAAATACTTTTGTAGTACTGCCATGGTTTTCTCGACCCCGAAATTCCCAGCGACTCGACTATAGTGTGCCTCCCAAATCATCTTGGCATGCTCGCTTGAGGGAACACAAAGGTGTCCCAAGTGACAAAGTAGAGCATCCTGGAGGTGAAAACTGGGAACTTGCTTACCCTCCAAGAGTGTATTGTATGTGTGGCCGAATTTTTGATCAATTGTGTATAGAAGTGACAAATCGGAAGTCTCGTTCCCACAAGAGTTGAGAATAGTGGTTCGTGCCACGATGGGTGGTCCACTGAGGCAGTCTGCAACATTATTGGTGCTACCTTTTTTGTACTTAATGTTCAAATGAAACTATTGCAGGTATGTGGACCACTTCTGATGGCAATCGTTCTACAACTTCCCTTGAGTATGTATGAACTGCAGGGGTCAGTGGTCTGTGTGGATGACCGTTTCCTTTCCCAAAATGTAATGCTTCCATTGTCGACAAGCCTGCACAATGGAATACATTTCTTTGTCATAAGTGGGATAGCTCTGATACCACTAATCCAGATTTATGTAGGAACACAATCGAATACAGAAATACACATAAACATAGAGATGCAGCGGAAATAAGACTTCATATCATTTATAACAAATGACTAAAATATGCTTACAGACAGAATGGAAATAAACTAGCTCAGGCGTTGGTAGCTTATCTCTGAGAAGAGATGTGGCTGCTACTCGCATCCATGAGAAGATGATTACAATGAGGCTCTAGAGGCATTTTTAAAATAGATGAGAATGCCAAAAGTCATAGACATCAAAAAACCTAACCCTAGGAGATGAAGTGCCAAAAGTCATGTGGGCCCCGTTTGGGTAAGTTAGTACATCAACTTCCCGGGGTCGTAACTTTTGCATACGATCTCCGTTTTAGGCATGTGACAACTCATTGGAATGGTATCATTGAGGAGATTCATTTTGGGGGATAAATCATGCCTTCGACTAACATTGAGAACCTCAATCTCAAAAAACCTTCATTTAGGCCTTCAAAATGGCCCCGGAAGTTAAAACCTACTAAAAATAGTAAATTGCCATAATTGCCAGAAAATTGTTTTGAGCCAGTCGGAGAAGGTGGGTGGCCACTGATATCCACCTGGATCAATACTCCCTCCTTTGGAAGCAATGATCCCCAGTGCGTTGAGTTCCTCCATGATATGAGGAAACTTCTGCTGAACTTGGTCCCTGGTGAGCCATTTTCCTTGGTGAAGGAATTGGACTGCTTTGACAACTCGATATAGTGGTATTCTTTGTTTTCTAGTGTGCTTGATCTGTGTATCCATGATCTGATCAGTTCTGGCTTGTTCCATGCTGTCTAGATTTAACTCTATTGGTGTGAGTTGTTCTGCCATGTCAGATGTGTCTAGTAGAGGTGGAAAGTAGGGCCGAAGGCGGTCCACATTGAACACTGGGTGCAGACCAAGGAATGGTGGAATGCTGAGCTCAAAGGCATTTTCTCCTATATCCTTGGTGAGGTTGTACGGCCCATATCGAAGTGGATGAAGATTATGGTGGGGTCCAGCAAGGCGCTCCTTTTACAAATGCAGCCACACTTTGTCGCCCACTTGGAAGTTGTGTGGCACCCGATGTTAATCATGTTGTTTCTTGTACTTAGCATTGGCTCTATCCAAGATGCCATGAACCTGTTGGCGGATGTGTTGAATGTGCTCAATGAAGTTGTTTTCCTTATCCGCCTCAGACTGGACATGAGCTAAATCTCCCTGAGTAGCCACAAATGGCATGGCTATGTCAATGGGACATAGTGGCTAGAATCCCAAGCCCACTTGAAAGGGGTTGTGGCTAGTTGAGCTATGGAGAGCCCGATTGTAGTTGTGTTGTACATAGCGGAGGCTCTCATCCCAAGTGTGTGGATTCTTTGAATTGTACATACACAGAATGTGTACGATCATCCGGTTGACGACCTCTGTCTGGCCATCAGTTTGTGGATGGAAAGATATGGGCTTGGTGAGCTTGGTGTCCAACATTGACCAGAGGCTGGACCAAAATGTACTGAAGAACCTACTGTCCAGATCTGAGATGATAGACTGTGGGATCCCAAAGTGCACCCACACTTGTTCAAAGAAGAGTTTAGCATTGGCTTCTGTTGTGATATTCTTCTTGCAGGCCATCATAATGGACATCTTCGAGAATCGGTCGATGACCAAAAAAACACAGTCATTGCCATGTTTAGTAGAAGGAAGGCCTGACATGTAATCCATAGAGATGGATTCCCAAGGTCAACTGGGGGTAGGAAGTGGAGTATAGAGGCCTTGCTTCTTTATGGTCCCGATTGCATTGAGTTCCTCCATGAGATGAGGAAACTTCTACTGAACTTCGTCCCTGGTGAGCCATTTGCCTTGGTGAAGGAATTGGCCTGCTTTGACAACTCGATATAGCAGTATCCTTTGTTTTTGGGTGTGCTTGATCTGTGTATCCATGATCTGATCAGTTCTGGCTTGTTCCATGTAATCCAGATTTAACTTTGTTGGTGTGAGTTGTTCTGCCATGTTAGATGTGTCTAGTAGAGGTGGAAAGTAGGGCCAAAGGTGGTCCACATTTAACATTGGGTGTAGACCAAGGAATGGTGGAATGTTGAGCTCAAAGGAATTTTCCCCTATAGCCTTGGTGAGGGTGTACGACCCATATCGAAGCGGGTGAAGCTTGCAATGGGCTCCAACAAGGCACTCCTTTTGCAAATGCAACCACACTTTATCACCCATTTGGAAGTTGTGTGGCACCCGATGTTGATCATGTCATTGCTTGTACTTAGCATTGTCTTTGTCCAAGAAGCCATGAACCTGTTGGAGGATGTGTTGAATGTGCTCAATGAATTTGTTTGCCTTATCCACCTCAAACTGGACATGAGCTGAATCTTCCTTACTAGCCACAAATGGCATGGCTATGTCAATGGGACATAGTGGCTAGAATCCCAAGCCCACTTGAAAGGGGTTGTGGCTAGTTGAGCTATGGAGAGCCCGGTTGTAGCTGTGTTGTACATAGGGGAGGCTCTCATCCCATGTGCATGGATGCTTTGAATTGTACATGTGCAGAATGTGTACGATCATCCGGTTGACGACCTCTGTCTGGCCATCAGTTTGCAAATGGAAAGTTGTGGACTTGGTGAGCTTGGTGTCCAACATGGACTAGAGGCTGGACCAAAATGTACCGAGGAACCTACTGTCCCGATCTGAGATGATAGACCGTGGGATCCCAAAGTGTACCCACACTCGTTCAAAGAAGATTTTAGCAGTGGATTCTGTTGTGATATTCTTCTTGTAGGCCATCATAATGGACATCTTCGAGAATCGGTCAACGACCACAAAAACACAGTCATTGCCATGCTTAGTAGAAGGAAGGCCCGACATGCAATCCATAGAGATGGATTCCCAAGTTTGACTGGGGGTAGTAAGTGGAGTATAGAGGCCTTACTTCTTGATGGTCGGTTTGGCAATGGCGCAAGAAGTGCAAGACTTGATGTACTTCCTGACATCTTCGCAAAGGTTCGACCAATAGAAATACTTTTGCAGTACTGCCACAGTTTTCTTGACCCCGAAATGCCCAGCGACTCGACTGTAGTGCGCCTCCCAAATGATCTTTGCACGCTCGCTTGAAGGAACAGAAAGGCGTCCCAAGTGACAAAGCAGGGCATCTTGGAGGTGAAATTTGGGAACTTGCTTACCCTCCAAGAGTGTATTTTATGTGTGGCATAATTCTAGATCACTTGTGTAGAGAAGCAGCCAATCAGAAGTCTCGTGCCCAGAAGAGTTGAGCACAGTGGTTAGCACCATGATGGGTGGTCGACTCAGGTAGTCTGCAACATTATTGGTGCTGCCCTTTTTGTACTTAATGTTCAAATGAAACTGTTGCAGGTATGTGGACCACTTCTGATGGCGATCGTTCTGTAACTTCCCTTGTGTCAGTATGAATTGCAGGGGTCAGTGGTCTATGTGGATGACCGTTTCCTTTTCCAAAATGTAATTCTTCCATTGCCGACAAGCCTGCACAATGAAATACATTTATTTGTGATAAGTGGGATAGCTCTGATATCACTAATCCATATTTATGTAGGAACATAATGAAATACAGAAATACACATAAATGCAGAGATGCAGTGGAAATAAGACTTTGTTTCATTAATAAAAAATGACTAAAATATTCTTACAGACAGAATGGAAATAAACTAGCTCGGGCGTTGGTAGATTATCTCTGAGAAGAGATGTGGCTGCTACTCGCATCCATGAGAAGATGATTACAATGAGGCTCTAGAGGCCTGTTGACGGGTGAACCAATCCATCCGTCAACTGGAAGAGTGGAACCGGTCCGGGGTTGTCTAAATAACCCAAGCCGTTTGGTATGAACCACCCTGATGAGTTTAACGGCTCCGTTGGCCGCTCTGAGGTCTCGAAAGGAAACCAAAGAGAAAGTGATCTGA
>ML789630.1:329926-341576 GCA_009831015.1 Picea engelmannii
TCATATATAGCAAGACATGGAAAGACCATCTGACTCATGTGGATCAAGTTCTCCGCCTACTCGCTCAGCACCAGCTTTTCCTCAAACAGTCCAAATGTGCTTTTGGTGCATCCGAAGTTGAATACTTGGGTCATCTCGTGGGCTGGATATTTTACTATTATTCTGTTATTTCTAGCATTTCGTTTCTGTTCTGCATATTTTATATATCTGGTATCTTGCAGTGCGTAACAATATACAACTGTTTATAAACGAGGCGGGCATGCCCCATGCTCATATGATGTAACTCTGAAAAAAGATGATGGAAATGTTGGTGTAGAAAACTGCAGCGCCCTCGGGGGCAGTAATGATAAAGGCAAAAGACAATTCTGCAAAGGAACATACTCTGAACAATAGGCAATGAGCGCAATAACAAGCAACGATGATGATGCAGGCGGTGATGGCCCTACCAAGTTCAGAGGTCTTCGGCAACTGATAATAATAACTGCAATAGTCGCAAAGTAAGACCCACCGCAACAAGAGAAAGTGTTGGCGTCGAATGTTATGGGGGTCAACGACATCAGGGAGAAATGGTGTTTCTCCCGGTGCCATCCGAGATCTCTCATTGAATGGAAAATGATAATCAAGATACTGTCGCCCTTCTGGAAAATTGTGTTGATGTCGACAAAAGGGGAACGCGACTCCCAGAAGCAAAGGGCTTCAGAGAATCTACTGAGGTGAGGAAGTGGCAGAGGTACATGGACAAAGTCAAAAAGTGGGAATACTCAATACTGCCCTTGGTTGGAGGGTGTATGATAGAATGAGTGGCCGCAACCATGTGACAAGGTCGAGTGTCAGGGGGACGCCAAGACCGAGGATAAGTTGTGCCAGAGGCAAGACAAGGTGAACAAATTCAGAGGGTAAAAGTAAGTGACCTGGGTAGTACTCTGAAGATATGGACGATGCCGGCAATGGTAAATGAGAAGTAATGCTCCAACCAAGGGTGACATGGGTTGCGTGTGGCCAAAAGGAAAGAAAGTCGCCAATAGTGACGACAAAAGCAAATAACTCGAAATAAAGGCGTTTGTACAATAAATAATGAATAATTTTGGAAAAATGTACAAATACAGAAATGGGTGCCCCAGTATGAAATGAGTGCCTTAGGGAGGGAAAAAATTTTGTGGAAAACTGATGAAGGGCGGGGGCCCCATTGGTGAGTTTCTGTACGAGGTAGGTGAAAATGGAGAGAGGTTCACAGATGGGCAAACTGATGGTGGATGATATGGTGGGTTCGTGATCCTGCGGAGGTGCAGGTAGAAAGAACATAACCATAAAGTGATGATCTGGGAGTCCATATGGGAAGCTAGCAAAATGAGGAGAAGAGGTATGTGGTTGATCTGCAACATGATGAAAGACTACCGGGACTCCTATCCCTAAAGGGTAATGAAGAACAACATGAGTGTCAAAAGTGCAAAAAGGTGCTATGAATGAGACAACTCATGTGGGTAAGAAAGCTACCGGGTACCAGTACTGAAGATGCAAAAATAGAGGTGTGAGTACTACAGAGCCGGAAAGGGATATCCTAAAGGCCAATATCAAAGGGTGTGACTGGAAATGTAAATGCAATACAACGGGAGAGAATACATGCCAGTGCTGAGTATATACCTGAAGGAATGATGTGGAGAGGTGATGATCAAGTACCTGCACATAGAACAACCAAATACCCAAAGTGAACAATATATGAAGAGAATCAAAGATATGAGCATGTATTAGATAAATGTGACAATGCGCATGCGTACCTTACCATGATATGAAAAAAAGGTGCCCCAGGGGCTCAGGATGAAAAGCGGCCCAGGGACAACTGTGATGTAGGTGGCGGGATGCTGATCCCATGGCTGAAGATGGTTCGAAAAATGGACACTTTGGGCTCCCGGAATGGTGAGTGGAAGTTTGGAAAAAGGCCTATATATAGCTATAGGGCCCACATTGCCACCTCATTTGTACCTACTGCTATAGTGACTGGATGAGCATATTCAAAGGAGATTGAGTGATTCAGGGAGCACGAGGTATCCGATCGACGGTGTGCGAGTCTCAGGTTAGTGGTCTGATCATCCTGCATAGAAATAGGTTTCCAATTTTTGGGCAGGGTAGGTACGGGGGGCCGTACAAGGGATTTTAGGGGATTTTGACTAGGGTGTGGACCCACGTGCATGGGTGATTCAGTGGAAGGCGTGCATACGTGCGCGCCTGTCGACTGAATATGTGCGCACTGGTGCGCGTGAGTGGGAATTTAAGGTGCACCCGAGGGGCGCGCCTGTGAGGTGGATAGGCGCGCACCAATGCGCACCTGTGAGCTAGACAGGTGCGCTTGTAAGTGCGTTTGTATGATGGACATGCAGGCTCATGAGCGTGCCTGTGCAGTGAATAGGCGTGTATATGTGCGCGCCTGTATAGTGAACAGGCGTGCATATGTGTGCACCTGTGGGTAAGAAAACCGCATCTTTGGGACAAGGTTGGGGGGGTGAAAAATGAGTCTTTTTTATGCATTTGATGGTTGCATAAGCTGATATAGGACTCTGTGTCGTGTGCAGGTGTATAGCAGTGACTATGGATGTCTGGTGGCGTGAGAGAGATTGGTCGCAGTTGCGAGATGCTGTGGCCAATGAAGGGCCTGCGGTTCGAGCGGCTTTAGCAACTAGTGGGTTGCTAAAGTTTTTTGAGTGCCCGTTGATACGGGCACAAGAGTACTTACTCCAGTTTCTACTCCAGATGTGGAGCCCAGATATGCACTACTTCCTCGTGCGAGGAGAGCAGATCCCCTTCACTGTGGTGGAGGATATATATTTCTTGATTGGGTTCCCCTTCCGAGGAACACCATTGTCGGTAGAGCCTGTGCTGTCGAGGGATACACACCTGTCAAAGGTTGCCAAGAGATATTGCTCAGGCGAGCACTACATGTTTGGGACTGTAGTGAGTATTAGTGGTATAGATTCCCTGTTGCATCGTTGCATAGCGGTGATGATTGTTTGGGTGTATGAGTCACTTGCGACCCAACGGATCAGTGGTGGCCAGCTGCTGTTGCTGGAGAGGGTGGTGGTGGGCCATGAGCGGTTCACGTGGGGTTTGACACTGCATGCGTAGATGATCGTGTAGCTGGACCGTTGCCAGTCCACAGGTACCGAAGAGTTTTCTTTTGGCTTGATCCTGCTAGCCTGGTTTCTAGAGAGGGTGTCGATGCTGCGCCCGCGGGTTCTTCTAGAGGCGCCTCGGGCGCGAGAGCCACGATTGAGGTGGTGTTCCACGATTTTGGTTCGCCACGGTGGTGGCAAAGGCGGGCATTATTTTAGGGTGCAGGCGGCACAGATCTGGCGGCAGATGCCACAAATCATACTTCGGTACCCCTATGCTGGGGTGGACTTCCGGGGGGACCCGGACATGGTGTTGCCTCCTAGGGAGGTTTTCGACCATCGAGGTATGTTGTGTATTTGTATCTGTTTTTGATTGATGTTATGTTTTGATATATCAGTTCATATGTGAGATAGACGTTGATACGATCGTTTGTTTGTTTTTTGGTGCATGTGCAGATGTAGCACCTCGCGGGCGCGAGGTGGAGTGGCAGAGAGCGCCGGTTCAGCGAGAGTCAGAGAGACTGTTGTGCCGTGAGAGATGTCGGCGAGATGAGACCGTGGGGCCCCCAGCAGAGCCCGAGAGGGCAGCGAGGAGGCGCCGGTTCGATGACCCAGATGCAGGGCCATCTCATGCTCCTCCGGCGGCAGCCGGAGTTGATGTTGATGACATACGCCGTCGTCTGGAGACAGTGTTGCAGGACGTGCCTGAGGGCATGTGGATACGCATCTAGGACGAGGGGTTCCTAGAGCAGTGCATAGGATTACCGCCACCATGGTGGGGTATAGTGTGACGAGCCGCTGTGCTCACCGCGATGACGAGTGGACGCCTGCCGCCGGGACAGGAGTGTTCTGCAGGTGTTCCACCACCGCTACCTGGGGCAGGTGGGGGTGGGACACCACCTCCTCCTGAGGGAGGAGCAGCTGGGGGTGCGATAGAGGCACCTTTATGGATGTATATGTATATGGTATACCATTTTGATAGGCTGGTGAGCCGATTTTTTTTTTTTTTTGTACTGAGATGTGGCACTGGCCTGCGGGCCGATGTATTTTTTGTATGTAAACATTCGGATGGTTGGAGAGGCCTTTATATATATATGAGTATACATATTTTGAGATCCAAATGTTGTTTACATGTGTTTTGTGTTGATGATGATGATGTCTATTCTATCTATACGCTGTGACAAGATGTATGAGATGTTTATGTATGTGTAGCTTGATGTGATATATGCCAATCTAACACCATGTTAGCTATTTCATCTGTTGTTTGATTCAATTCTCTTGGAATATGTGTAAATGTAATGGAATCAAAATGTCGAGATAATAATCTAACTTGCAGGTATTTGCGAAAGAGGTACGGATCGCGTACACGGTAAACATTGTTGAGTTGGAGAACGACTAGTTGAGAGTCAAGGAAAATGCTAAGGTGACGAATATGATGATTCTGGGCATTGGTCAGGAGGCCAATGGAAACAGTGTATTCGGCTTGGTTGTTGGTTGTTGGTCCCATACATATGCCGCTTGAATGTAGCATTTCATGTGATGGGGTGTAGAGAGGCCAAGCAGCCGAAGCGAGATTTTGTGTCCAACGGTTGGCGCCGTCGGCGTAACCAATGTGGTAAGCTGGTGGAGGAGTCATTTGTCAATAGCACAAAGGATAGTTTAGATGAGGGAGAAAAAAGATTAAACACGCTAGAAAAGAAAATAACCTAAAGTAGCGTGACTACGTTTAAGCATAAACTTTCTTGAGGTATAACCCATTGACGGGTTCTTTGAGCGAGAGGCCTTCGGGGGAGGCCAGGATGTATGTGCCTTTGGTGAGGCAATGTTGGATGATGTAAGGGACATGCCAAAGTGATTCGAATTTGTCGTGGCCAAAGGTATCATGAGCGATATCATAGGCTAGGACAAGGTCACCTTCGCGAAATGATCGAAGGTTGACATGGTGATCAAAGGTAGCCTTGGATCATTTTTTAGCTGCCTCGTTGTTCTATAATGAGGATTGACGATCTTCATCCAGAGACTCCATGTTCAGCAAGCGCTGCTCCATTGGAGCAGTGTCGGGTAAAAGCTCAATTGCAGTGTGTAGGGTGGGAATTTCGCACTCGATGGGAAGAGTTGCCTCGACCCCATGGACTAAATGAAATGGCGTGAAACCCGCAGTGGTCTTTATTACCATTCGATAATCCCATAGCGTGGAAAATAACATATGATGCCAATTGGTTTTATGTTTATTAACCACACGCTGTAACATGGTCTTGAGGACTTTGTTCACTGCCTTGACCTGTCCATTTGATTGAGGGTAATATGGTGAGGAAAACTCATGAGAGAAGCCTAACCGAGATGAGATTTCGATGAAGATCTCATTCTCAAAGTGTTTCCCATGATCGGAAACGAGTTGGAGTGGTACTCCGAAACGGGATATGATGTGATTAAAGAAAAAACGCGTTGCAGTGTCTGTGGTGTTGTTGAAGGTGGACATAGCTTCGGCCCATTTGGTGAAGTAATCAACAGCGACAACAATGTATTTGTGACCATTGCTGGAGGGGGGATTACAAGTCATAAAGTTGATGCCCCATTTACAAAAGGGGCCGACAGTAATGACAGGGTGAAGAAGAGCGGGGGGAGCGCGGACTTTATTGGCATAGAGATGACATTCCTCACATCATTTCACGGCATGAATGCAATCGTGAAACAAGGTAGGCCAAAAGTAACCGGCCTAGATAATCTTTTGCACGGTGGATATACTAGAAAGATGGCCCCCACATGCGCCACTGTGGCATTCGTTTAAGACTCTGTCGGCCTCGTCAATAGTTAGGCAGTGACGAAGAATGGTGTCGACGCCCCACTGATATAGGATGTCGTCGATGAGGAGATAGCGGGGGGCCTGATGGCGAATGCGCCGACGGTCATCTCGTGATAGGTGGTTACCAAAATTTTGAGTTCGTAGGTAGACGAGAAGGTCGCCATACCAAGGATCATCTGAAGCGATGTAAAAGAGATGCTTGTTAGGGAAATCGGTGTTGACGGGGGCACTGGGTGTGTCAGAGGGGAGGGCCGTGACAAGTTCGGTGAGAACAAGGGCCTTATTACTCTTAGGTTTTGAGAACTTGAGGTCGTATTCCTGAAGGATAATGATCCATCGAGCGAATTCGCCGTTAACTTGACGGCGGCTAAGCAAATATTGCATAGGGTTGGAATCTGCGACGACCTTGGTGGTACGAAGTAGAATGTAATGGCGCAGTTTCTGGACTGCCAGGACAACTGCAAGAGCAAGTTTCTCTTCATGTTTATACTTCAAGGGTGGCCCCGAGAGGTTCTTACTAACGTAGTAAATGACGTGTTCACGATTGTCATCTCCGAGCTGGACGAGGACACCGGCATTTTTGAGGCCGAAGGGCATGACATGATATGCAAACGTACCCCACGGGGTAATGAATGCGGTTTTATATTGATCTGCTGGGTGAATTTGAATTTGGTTATAGCCAGAGAATCCATCCATAAAGGAGAGAGCCCCGTGGCTGGCACAGTCGTCGATAATTTGATCGATGAAAGGTGTTGGGAAGTTGTCTTTGGGACATGCGTTATTGAGATAGCGAAAGTCGGTGCAGACGCGGATAGTGCCCTGTTTTTTGTCGACGGGTACAGGGTTGGAAAACCATGAAGTATAAGCGATGGGGTAAATGAATTCGGCCGTACGCAATTTGTCAATTTTGGCTTTGATAGCCGCGGCCTTGGATGGGTGTAGCGGTCGTTGTTTCTGGTGAACTGGTGTGATGTCAGGCCAGGTGTCGATGTGATGTTCGACGATAGATGGGTCAAGGTCAGGCATCTCCGTGTATGACCAGGTGAAAATATCCCTATATTCCTGGAAGAGGGATTTATATGCGGCGATTTCTTGAGGAGTGCAAGCAGCTCCAATGATGATGTCTTCGACGATGCCCTGTTTAATGGAAATGTTGATTTTGATGGTGGGGGAAATGTTGGCCAGATTACCTTCTTCAAAAGCGTCGGGTGCAAGAATGGGATTGTTGAACCAATCGATAGGCCCTGATGGGATAAAGTCTTTGGTTTCGACCGCGTAAATGGGATTGTGGATAGGAGGCATGAGGGCTTCCTACGGAAGGAAGAGAGCACGATGATGTAGTGCGTCCCAGGGAGAGTCTGGGCGTTGTAGCTCTTCCAGTATTTCTTCGTCACATTGGAAACGATGGGAATATAATGGATCGTGAGGAGTGATCTCAGTGATAATGTGATTGCCCCCTGCTGAAGAATCAGAGGGGGTATCGCTAGGAGATGGTGAGGGTTCACTCGACATAAACCATATATTGAGGTACTGAGGGGTACCCGTAGTGGTGGGATGGAGAGTCTCTGTAGGGGCATGAGCAGGAGAGTTGGGTGGGTTACGGTGTAAATCCTCAGATATGTCATCGAAGAACCAAGGAGGCGTTGGGAGTGCCTCGGGTTCTGGAGAAATGACATGAATATTCTCGAGTGGTGAGGTAAGGTCAATTATCACCTCTACGAGTTGGTGATGCAGAGCTAATTGACGTCGTCAATATTCCAGGATCATAGGACACTAGTATGTAAAATGTTCTAATGAATTGCAAAGAGAGCAAGGGAATCTCATGCGTTCATTGACAGAAGTAGTGACATAGCGAATGTCGGTGAGAGTTGTTGTGGAGGACATAGCAGGGCGTGGGTTGTTCTGAAAGTCCTAGCGTATGATAGCTAATGCCTGCTGGAAACGAGGCAGTGCTAGACAATGATGGGTGTAATGGCCATACTTGGAATAGATGGCACACACGAATTTGGTCCTCAACCCTTTACTATTGGCAGGTTGAGTGGTGGCAGTAGTAATGGGTGGTGTGGGGGTTGGATGGGGGGGAATCAAATTCCATAATTCCGGTAGTGATGGGTAGTTTTTAGTTTGGTGACCCTCTTTCTCACATAATGCGCAAGGTGGTGGAATGCGCGGAGGAAGTGGAGTTGTGGGCTCCTTCTTCTTCCTCCTGCCCCCAGCTGTAGCAGGGGGGGTAGGTAGTATGGGGGTAGTGGGGGTGAGGATAGGAATCATCATGGGGAGGCCTTCCTGTGGGCGAGGGACCATCTCAAGTGGATGTAAATACCAAACTGGGATTGCTAACACCATATTGGGTAGTGTGAGCATTGCGGCTACCTGGAAAGCTTCTATACCAGGTGGAGGGTAAAAGAAGGGAAGTTGAGTGAGGGGTCGGGGAACTGTCTCCCAAATGGGATTAGGCCCCTGAGGGGGTGTGGATTCATGGACTGTAGGGGTCGACAAGTTCGTAGGAGGCTCCTGTGGGAGTGATGTTGCAACTGTTGAGACGTCAGGAATGACTAAAGCCTCCTGAGGAGGATGAACATCCTCCGTGTGAGTTTCGTTAGAGGATACGACACATACGTGATTAGGGGGAAGGAGTGGTGGTGCTCCATGGTACGTCCCTAACAAGGATGGATCTTTGAAAATACCAGGACCCATCTCAACGAGTGGATATATGTCTTTGTTGGTGTGAATAAGAGGAAGAATGTTATCGAGATTGGCAGATGGGTTTGGCTCGTAATGTGAGACTTGGTCAATGGTTACAATCTTCCCATTGTGGGGGAACATGATTTTCCTAAAGACTGATGATGCGATTTCCTTCATAGCATACATGTAGCTACGTCCAAGAAAGATATTGTAATCGAGATGAGTGTCGATAACTTCGATGTCAATGAGAATAGTTTTTCCCCCGAGTTCCACGGGGACATTTTGGAAGAGCCCTTCAGGAGAGGATGGTCATCCGTCGTAAGCTCGTAATGTGATGGCGGAAGGTATGATTTCCAGGGAACCAAGTTTTTTCCATACTGTTTTGGACATGATGCATGTAGATGCATCCCCATCGATGATACACCGATGGATGGTGATGTTCCATATTTTTACTAGTATTTGAATAGCAACTGCGGCGGGAAGACGCAGTTCGCAGCTATCGAGGTCGAAGGTGATGAGGCGAGTATCAGAAAGTTCGACTTCCCCCAAGGTGGAAATTAGTGATTTCCGCTACGTAGGACAAGTCTGGAGGACTTCCAAAACTGACATGGCAGTCGGTGATTGTGCTAAGTCATCTACTAAGCTGTAGTTATGAGCTGCCCTAGCCCGTGGGTTGTGGACATTCCTGCGCAATGGAATGCGAGGGATGCGTAGTGGTGGTTCGGCGGAAGGGTAAGGGATCACCAACGGAGGTCCCGTTGGTGTAGGGTTTGTCTCTAGAGAGATAGGAGTAGACTCAGCTGGATACTGACGATTCCGTGTTTGCAGAAGAATTTCTTCCTCACTGGTGAGGAGAATTGTCTGCTCTGCTAGATTGTTGGGGTTGTGGTATTGTCCCACCTGAGGTGGGGGATGCTGCATGTCCTATTGGGTGTTTATCACACCTTTATGTGATATAGGATTTTGCAGCATGGCAGGAGGGGGTTGTTGCGCATATTGTTGTTGTGCCTGCTGCGGGGCATGTTGTGCTGGGGAGGGGGGAAGGCTCCCAGAGTCCTTCAACCTTTTGAAATCAGTGATATGGGGGCAATGGTGGGTGTAATGACTGAACATGCCACAAAGAGCACAAGGGTGGATGGTTTTAACATTATTTCTCCCTTGGCGTTTGTTGTTATTGCCCCCTTGGGGGTTTTGGTTCCCTTGGTTCTGGTTGCCCCCAGTGGGTTGATGTTGTGGGGGTTGATTCCTGCCTTGACCAGGGTTATTGTTATTCCTGTTCCTTCCTTTCCTCTTTGTATTGTTTGAGGGATGAGCTGGATTGGCTGTGTTCAACTGTTAAAAATTTTGGTATTGTTGAGCAGTAGAGGGTTGAACAAAATTTACCCCCGTATGAGGATGTGGGGGAGCCATGGGTTGGGGAGGACCAGGAAAGGGAAAGTAGGGATTCTGAGGTGGTACCACTCCATAAGGTACATAGGAAAGTGCAGTGCTTTCACTAGTACTATAAGTTGATGTGGAGGGAGTACTACTGGGGGTTGGAGGAGGTGGATGTATGGGGGGTGCCGGTGATGGTCCACCGATGGGTGGAGGTATAGCAACAGGATATGGATGTTGATAAGGGGGTGGGGGGTAATAAGAAGTGCCCCCATATGCCGGTGGGTATTGAGGTGTTCCATACATTAGTGGTGGTTGGGGTTGTGGACTATGGTGTGTGGTGGCACCTATTAGTCCGTCTGCTGAGTGAGACATCCCAGGTTTGTCTTGACCAAATGGCACAGGTTTCGGAAGATCAGGAAGTACCATGTAAGTGTACCCTGACTGTGCGTAAATGAGGTCATATTGTTGAGCCTTGCTGATGGCTTCCTCTTCATATTGTGGGAAGGTAGAAGCGACATCCTTACCAAGGAGAGCGACAAGTGATCTAAGAAACCAATCAAGACATTGTTGTTTGGTGGTTTCTGCTTTACACAAACTACGTCGCCTACGCCACTCATGAATGTGGTCAACGATGTGGGTGGATGAGGTCTGTTTGAAGTTAGACAGTAGTTCTAGACCGTTGTCATGGCGGATGGGTAATTGGAAGAAAGTTAAGAATGCTTTGGCCAATGACTCAAAGGCTGTGTGGGACCCTGATTTTTCTTCGACATACCATTTGGCTGATGGGCCAGTGAGTGTGCGTTGAAATAGTCACAGTCTGATAGAGTCGTCCATGATGTTGTTAGAAGAAAACCATAGATGAAAAGTCATGACATGATTGGCAGGGTCATCCCCTGCCTTCCCTTCAAACTTTGGTATGTCTGAAGGAAGTTTGGTTGGCATTGCAGGCCATGTGGTGTCATGCAATATAGGATCATTGGTGAGCTTGGTGAGATTCGAAATGTTGAGAGAGGCCAAGTATGGCATCTATAGGGGGGTGGCAGGATTAGTTCCATCCATGGTGTGTTGTGAACCTGACCCTTGCTGGGGACTAGGTGGGTTGGTGCTCCCTCCTTGAGAGGAAGTGGGTCCCCCGCTTCCATGCAAAGGAGAGCGAGTGAATGTATGACCTTGGGAAGTGGACCCAAGTAAGGTAGAACCAAGCAAAGCTGATCCTAAGATGGTAGCACTCACAGGAGTGTGTGATGGAGGTACTGATGAGTGGGTATGACCAGATACTCCCCCTAAGATAGGAGGAAGATTGAGCAAGCGTCCTGAACGACGGGGGTTCTGTGGTTCCCCTATGATGTTAGACTAGTTGTGTGAAATGTGTGCAACAAGTGGTGAGAGAAATACAGCAACAAAAAGTCTTTGTTGTGATTGTTTTACACAATATATATATATCAAAGTCAAACTGTAATCAGATGTGCATCATACATAAATGAAAAAGAAACATATATGTGGGTAAGAGGGTTTTGTCCGCATGGGGGAATCAAAAGAAAGCAAATGCTCGTGTCCTAGAAGACGTAACGTCCTTCCTCTCAAATAGCACTGGACCTTCCAATAGCTCTCAACAGTGGGGTCTAAAGTCACCGGAAGAGACACTAGTGAAGGATGAAATAACTGGTTATAATGAGGGGTA
>ML789630.1:373702-390519 GCA_009831015.1 Picea engelmannii
AATAGTAACTTGGTCCATACCTTTCAAGCATGGCCAAGTTCTTTTTAAATTTGATGTTGATAGGGTAGTGAATGAATTTGGCTAAACAGTTTAATCTTAGCCAAAGTGTCTAGGTTAGATTAGTGAATAAATCTAGCCAGACTTTCTAATCCTGATCAAATATCCCCAGGGTAGAGTAATTTCTTAACCCAACTGTTTAATCTGGGTTAATTGTCATAGGAAGATAGGTTAGTATGTAGGCTAGTTGCTTTATTGTTCCATTCTAATAAAACCAACTTGATGTCAACGTTGCACCATGTTTCATATGCTTAGAAGATCGTTTGGTTGAAATCCCCATGGTGGTGTTTACTTGAAAAGTTTGGGAAAAACCCATAAAATGCATTTATCCTAAGTTTTTCCTAGTGTATGTTTTCTCCACTCCCCATTTATGCTCCCTGCACATATCGACGGCCCTGATCGTGGCACTCAGATCTATGGTGTACAGAGCATTCCAGACCCCCCCGACCGTTCTGATTTTAACTAGGGGGGGGGGGTGGTCCGGAATCACTAATAACAATTGCGTGCATCTGGACAACCCAGGGTTGAGTGCTTAAATCAATGGTCAAGATTAGATTCCAGACCCCCCTGTCCATTCTGCCTTTAATGGAGGGGGGGGGGTCCAAAATGAGTGATAAAGCGTGCGCTAAGATCTGTGGCTAGGAAACGAGTGCGTAGATCAATGGCTCAAAATGGTTTTCGGACCCCCCAAGATGATTTGTTTTTAACCGAGGGTGGG
Organism: Picea engelmannii; assembly: GCA_009831015.1. Taxonomy (NCBI): domain Eukaryota; kingdom Viridiplantae; phylum Streptophyta; class Pinopsida; order Pinales; family Pinaceae; genus Picea; species Picea engelmannii. Next base: position 374,478 of record ML789630.1, read on the forward strand.
GGGGTCTAGAATGGTTATCCCCCTCTGGCGGGCCCCTTTTCATACGTGGCGTTGATCTATTGCCCCGAGTCCCATCGCCATCTGCTATCTGATAGACCCCCGTCACTTATGGACATCACCTTCCACTTCTTCCTGAGTTAGTCACATCCCATAACTGTTGTCAGTCCACTGCCCCCTTTTCACTCATGGCAAGCCCCTTATTGCAACTTTTACCTCCAATCCCTAGCTTCCACATCACCCGTCCATATCTTTTAGCCACCGTCACCTGCCATCTCACCCTCATAGTGATCCATTGGCCACTTATTAGTGGATAACACACCCGTTATCCAGTTGACCTGTCTCCCGCACCCAACCGACGCCAGTTTAATAAAATTACTATTATTCCCCTTACAATCGCTATTCACCCATCACACCAGAGGAATTCACCCCTTAATCCTCCATTACATTCTGTCGCCCTCATCCACAAATAGTCACCCCCACTAACATTGTGTTTATTGCAGGTACTGTTGCAGAAATGGCGCCAAAGCCTAGACAAGCAGAAGGAGAGGAGAATCTATTTCTCCTGCCTCTTGTCGACCTGGACAAGATCCCACTGGTTGACAAAGACTGGTTAATCACAGATACCAAATGCGATTTTGATTTCTCAGACCTCCAGTCATGGCTCAGGGAAGTGTTCCTAGACCAGAGTGATGAAATTGGACTCTGGAAGTCCAATTTACCCCTCTACCTTTTCCCTCAGATCCACCATTTTCCTAAGTTTTCTCTCTAGTTTCAAGCTCACTATATTCCCGAACAAAGAGCCATCATCTCTTCTTTAGGAGAGATCCTATTTCTCATCACGCCTGAAGCCATAGACCAGATGATGCAAATTCCCTGTGTCGACTATGTGTCTCCTTTCAACCTGGAAATCCTTATAGAGTTGTATCAGAAAATGAATTTTCCCCAAAGAGCTGAAATATTCGAGCTCTTCCTTCCCCCATCCACTTAATTTCCCTCCACAAATCCTCCTTACCCATCCTCCATGTTCTCAACTAAGGGAAACCAGGTCATCTCATCCCTTTGTGCTCTGTTGGGATATTATTCCGATCAGTGGGTAGATGAGCCCATTCTGGGTTTTCTATCCATTTTCTCCACTGACGAAAAACCCACCATCCATTTTGATTTCAGTACATTCTTGGCAGACAATATTCATGAACAGTTCATGAATTTTGGCATGGAAGGCATGTTTAGATACTCGTTCATACTGTCATACATGTTTTTTTTCTTTCAAGCAGATAAATTTAGTTTTTCCATGCAGAAGATGGATGAAGATGGTAAACCTTAAGCAATCACAGCATGGACTTCCTTTCTCAAGAACAAATCTATAGAGTATAGTTTCAAGGCATTCATCGATAAGTTCTATCACCTTGTGGTAAATATGCTGAGTAACAGGCCCGAGCCTCGAACAAATGATGAAATCCAAAGAATTCTGCATCTCTCGGACAACACAAAGACTGGGGATTGGTACCTATACCAAAATCATACCGAGATCAGAGTATACAGTTGTGAGTTGGCACTGTATAAGATACTCAAATATTTTCCTGTCAGAATCTTTTCTTTAAAATATATAAGGAAGATTATGAATTCAGATGATATCCATTTTGTATCATTGAAGAAAAAGCAGCAGCTACGGATCAAGGGGCAGATTGGCTCCTTCATCTGCAACAGTCGGGGCGTCGGGGAAGAAGTAGACAGGATGCTGAAAGAAATGAAGTTCTTCATGAGCTTCCCATGGAACTATGATCCTTATGGGATCATCTTAGAGATGAGGGTGAAGAACAAGAACATCCCATATGTTCATGTGTCCAAGCCCGAAATTGAGAAATTTGCCAATCAGACAGTGTGGGTGCCTAACACCTTGGTCGAAGTGGAACATTAGGTTCCCCCGACCAATGTGCCACCAATGACCACGCCACAGGTCCCTAAGGAAAAAATGCCTCATCAAGAATTATCTCCACCTGTCACAGAGGTATCGTCCGAGGAGTTCCAGTTGCACACTAAGAGGCCCAAGACAATCTCAGTTCCTAGCCCAACTGGAGAAAAAGAAGCCCCGCCTACCACAGTGACCAAGTCTATTATTCCACCTTTCAGTTCAAGCTCTATAAGGACATCACCCCAGCATTAATGAAGAAATCCATAGACTCCCCACTGGACAATCAGCCAGGCAAGACTGGGCCCAAGTTGAGCATTTTCGAGAAGTACGAGCTGATCAGAAAAAGAACCAGACCCTTACCAGTAGTACTTACGCTTAGTTTCGGAAGCAGACGTTGACTGCGCAGCATAGGCTATTTTCTACATTTGATACAAAAAAGGGTAGAATGCACATGGCCTTCCTCTAGGTGTAGGTACCAGACCCCAAGGTGATCACGGACTACAAGAGGCCACCTTCGAATTCCAGATGAAGGACGTGCACCCAACAAATCAGATGGATCTGCACAAGAAGACAGGGGAAATGGTGCTCCATACGTTGGCGCATGCTTCAGCTTCTGCAGCAAAATTGCAGGTGTCACTGAACAATACTCAAACACAACTCAATCTAGAGAAGATTTCATCCTTTGTGAAGGACAATAGAATCAAAACTTTGGAGTAGTTGGTCCTCAAGATCGGCTATGACCCTTCAAACGTCAAAGCAGTGGAGGAGATGATAAAGAAGAAGAATGCTAGCATTTCCTCCTTGAGGAAACAACTGAAGCTCCCACCCATAGAGGACTCACAGGTGAAGGAGATACCGGAGAAATAAGGCGAGAAGGATGAAATGCTCAAGATGCTCATGGAGCAGAACGCACAGCTCAAAGAAATGGAAGCTGACATGGAGAGATTATTAAAAGAGAAAGAGCAGCTAAAACCAATGGAAGTCATTCCATTGAGTGCCATTCCAATTTCAGGAGCAAGCACAGCACCAGTGACAACAGTCCCATCCGCAACTCCATTGACATCCCAAGAGAAGACAACCGACTTGGCTAGATCCATGGAAAAGATGAACTTGCAGGAGACAGAGATCAACAGGCTTAAAAAGGAAGTTGAGAACCTTCAGGAACTCAAAACTTCTTTCCAAACCATTCTCTCCAAGGAAAATCAGGTAACAGATAAGCTCAAGCAGGAGCTACAGCAGCTCCGAAAGCAAATAGTGGCAGGGAAGACTTTGGATGAGGTTAAAGAGAATGTATGGACAGACATCACTAAGTCCATAAATGAGATATGGCCCATGATCCAAATCATGTCTAAGAAGAATGAGTTGGTCCAGAGGAGCAAACAGTCCATTGATAATATCATAGTAGGATTGGGAGACATGCCAACACAGGCAAATGAGATCATCAAGTTCCTCAATTCTAAGACCAGGGAAGAGCTGGAAGAGCTGAAGATTGAAGATAGAATAGAGACCATCCTTGAGGTCAAAAGAGTTTTGATCAAAAGAGGACTAATGCTTAAGCTGGAAGAAAAGGTTCAGGTCATGGACCAGGGGGTACAAAGGTTCTTCAATAAGATTGAAGCTCTCCAGAAGAAAGGTCTTCCTGGTCTGAAAGTGATAAATGATAAATTAATGACACTCCCAAACTACAAGAAGAGACTAGCCGAAGTGGCTAAGGAAAGTTCAAAGTTTGCTGGCATATAAGGGAGCATCACCGGAAAAGCATTCCTAGATGCCCTTTAGTGGGACATTAGTATCCAACACGAGATTCGATACATATTCATCACCAAGCCTACATTCGCCAAGTATATAGAAATGGATGAAGTGTATCGAAGACTGCTCAAAGTCAACGTTCCCAGTCATCTTAGATGGGAAGAGCTCTGTGATCTGATCGATTAGCAGATGATTTGTCAAGGTCCAGTCACCTGTCCAGTCAGATGAGGTCATGTAAAGGCTTCATCAACGATCTACCCAGAAATCAACGTGCAGTTACTCCAAGTCATCAAGCAGTTCCTAGATTTAGGAAATTTGTTAAATTAGTTAGGCTAAAAATAGATTTAGCACGTCTTGGTCATTTATGACAGGAACGTTTGTAATTTGAGTCATAAATACTTCACCTTTCGAAGTATTGGGGGTTATTGATCTTCACACCCTGACGCTATTCAGACTGTAATATTTTTGAAGAGATCTTCCATAAATAAAAAGGAGACACTTTTACAGGATTCTTGTGTGTATTCACTGGTGATGTGTTTTTCTCTAAGTTGAATGTTATTCTCGCTTTGTAATCATATTGTTTTCTAATTATAATATTTAAGAGTAACGAACATTGCAGGATTTATCTCGTATACCCTGTTTCTGACTCAAAAGATTTTAATTTTTTTCTTATGGTGTTTTCAATAAAGGAATTCTTAACTGCTTCTTTGTTGAAAGTATCTTGCTCATATTTTCTGCTAATCATCATTTAAGAAACTAAAAGATCCAATGATTATATTATCTCGCCCTGTAAAAGTTTTTCCTTTGCGTTTCTGGTTTGTATTTCATATTTTATTAAACGCAGACCCCATAGCCCAGTGGATGTGTAGAATGTCTCAACCAATTTGAAAAAATACTTTGACAACAAAACCGACCTATTTCTTTACCTAGCCTAATATCTAAAATTGGAAACATAGCTAAATCATATAGAGAGATCCCTCTCTGAAGTTGGGATGGATAGATCCCAGCTTCAAAAGTGGTTGGATAAAGTTATCTTTGTAGATTTCTTCTGTTTTCAACCTCTAAGAAATTTACCAAGTGCCAACATAGTGGTGACTCCACTGGGGAAAGAACTAAAAATTGATAATTTCATGTTTTATTTTCCCTAGAAAGAAAGTTTGTTCCGTGGAATATTGCAGATTTGAGAAGAAAGTAATGTTTAGAGGTTTATTAAAATTTGTACATATTATTTTTGGACTCACAAAACTAAATATATATATATATATATATATAGATATATATATATATATATATATATATATAGATATATATATATATATAACCAAAAGAATTCTGGCTCCCAAGAAAGTTTACACTCGATCTCATCCCAACCCAGAACTTGCGATAGTGAAAGATAACCCTGAACAGTTGCTCAGGAAAAATACCTTAGTTGAAGGTTCAGTGAGTCATATTCCCCATCATAAGTCTCTTTCCTTTTCAGGGAAACTTGTTACCTCTCAAAACCCTGACCTTGATACCTTTCCAAAGCAAAGCCTGGTTAGAACATGGTCCGATAGTTTTGTGACTGGAATCATCTTTGACCCAACTATTTTGCAACCCCGAACCCCTGAAGTTCTGTCTCCCACGACTAAACTGCAAATCACTCCCTCAGTGCTATCCAACCCCTCCTCGTCCTCGTCTTCAGTCGCTACCTCTCCGATCATCCAGGTTGTCATCCCACCTCCTCCACCCATCATGCCAGCTCGATATGATCCTTTGGTGTTGGCTGCCCCGCTACATGCCATGCCCCAAGACTATCAAACAAGACTTCCATAGTTCGATGCAACAAGACCTTTAAATGCCCAACAACATGTTGACAAAATGAATTATTATTTTGACCTACAAGAAGTTGATGAGGTTGACATTCAAATGAGATTGTTTGCCCAAAGTTTGACAGGTGACGTCAAGAAATGGTACAAAGATTTACCTGTTGCCTCAGTCCTGGACCTTGTCACATTCTAAAGGAGTTTTCTTGACAGATGGGAGGTAAAGAAAAACCCTCTCCAAATATTGTCAGAATACGAGAATATAAGAAGAAATCAAGGTGAGATGGTACAAGATTACTGCACCCATTTCAATAACCTGTACAATGCAATTCCAGCCGAAATCAAACCTCCACAGGGCCTGGTGTTGATAAAATTCCCTGATGGTTTTGATGTCGATATGTCATACCAACTAAGGGAAAGAAATTCTACCACCCTGGCAGACATGCAGAAAAGTGCTATAAGTGTGGAGGCCAATTTGTTGGCAAAAAGGGCACGTCAGAGGTCAGAGAGGAGAGTCACAATTAAAGAAGAACCTTCCACATCGACCTTAGACTCCAAATTGGATTCTTTGGCCAGAGCAGTCGAAAACATGATGGAAATACTTACTGTGTCAGACAAAAATCCTCTAAGAGAAAATCCACCAGCTCCTCAGGTTCAGAACCCTAACTTTAGGAGAAACCCTCCTCAAATCAGACAGAGAGATCCTAGGGATCAAAGAGAATAGAGGGGTCCAGATCAACAGATCAGACCCCCCCTGCAAGAAAGTTATGCTGACAAGGGGGAGGAAGTAATTGAAGAACTGGAGGATACTCACATAAATCTTATGGGCATTCATGATAACGAAGCAATTTTCCTTACCCAAGAAGACCAAGAACTTTTTCTTCTCAACCAAACTAAAGTAAGTGAAGAAGATGAAGATGTAGAACAACAAGCATTCGAAAATGTTATTTTGGAGGTACACCGGAAGTACAATCTGTGAAGTAAAAAGACATAAGGGAATTCCCCAAAAAAGACGATTGAAACGAAGAAGGTAGTCGAAACCAAGAAGGCCTCCGAGCCAGCTGCCGAGAATATTCCTGAGAAGAGCATTGTCAACGCTCCCATGAAGGAAAACCTTACCATTCTGAAAAGGTTGTCACAGCTTGAGGTTTCACCTATTAATCCACCAAGTACTTATGAGAAGAAGAATATGGTGGACAAACCAGAATTGATGAGCCAAGGAAGAGCCCCTACACCTTTCAGCCTTGAGGGGGAATTGGCCAAAGTAAAAATTCCCATCTCACTTACAGAGTTGATGAACAAAGAAGTTTATCATTCATAGGTGATTAAATCACTGACCATTGAACCTGACATAGGAACGAAGGATTTAACCATTGGATCAACAAATCATTCACACACTGTGAACCTTACTGATGATCAACCCGAACTTCTTTTCGGACCTGAGGTAGATGGTCGAGATGATACTGGTGAGGTCGCTCCTTTTTACATCAATATAAACATACATGACCTGATCTTGCATAACGCTATGCTGGATTCAGGTGCTTCCCACAATTTGATGCCTAAAGCAGTAATGGAGAAACTGGGACTGGAGGTCACCAGAACTTACAAGGATTTACACTCATTCGACTCCAATAAAGTTAGATGTATTGGTTTGATCAAGGACCTATGCATCACCATGGTTCAGATTCCTGTGAAGAGCATGGTAATGGATGTGGTAGTTGCAGACATCCCGCCGAAGTATGGAATGTTGCTATCCCGATCTTGGGGGGCTAAGTTGAAAGGAACCCTGCAGCTAGATATGTCTTATGCCACTATCCCAGTTTTTGGGCAACAAAGAAGGCTATACAGAGAAACATTGATGAAGTACATGGTCAGTAGCCAAGAAAAACCGCACAACTATCCCCTCTACTCGGCACATTCCGATCTGGATTCTTTTATCTTGTACAATGATGGTGATGTTGGAGCCGCCCTTATTTTTCACCTCGCTCAAACTTTGAATTTTTGATACTTGAGATCTAAAACAACTTTTCTTTTCCTTCCGAAATCATAAAGTTCTGAAATTCTGTCCCGTGAATGGCAATGCTTTTTCATTTTCAAAAGAAAAGATTCATTTTTCGCTAATATATTTTCCTTTTTTGTTTATTTTTCGGATATCGCAAATCAAACGCTTTGATTTTTGATTTCTCAAGTCCCGAAGTCGCGAAAATGCGAACTCGTTTTTCAAATTTTCCACCTAAGGCATTTACTGTGGTACAACCTTTAACACTTGATTAGGTACCATCGGTATTTCGCACCTCAGCATTCGTCGAGGACAAGTTTTTGATTCTTACAGCTCCGATAGCTGCGAACGCGATAGCTTTTGTGAAAACCTTGGTTGATAACTAAAGGTAAGAAACTAACCACGGTTAAACTTGGTTCTCGGCACATCGCCGCTCGGCATTTTCTTTCATAAAGTTAAGGTATCCAAAACTCTGATTCACGAAGTTGCGACATAATTATATCAAGATTAATTAATCGCCTAATCTAATATTTCCCTCTCTTAATTCGAGCCTAATTATCGTCGCATCGCGATATCGCGACTCGGCATATCATTCTCCTAAAAATTTGTCTTCGAATTCCCGAGTCACGATATGGTGATTAACTTAATCATATCATTAAGGATCCGCCCATCACGATTACCATTGATTACATTAAAATCGGCCCTCGCAGTATCGCGAGTTAAAGGGTCAAAACGCGAAAACCAAGTTCGCGATGCAACGAAAGGCGAGGAAGTTTTTTAAGTCAATAAGATTTGTATTACTTTAAAATTAGATGGAATACATCCCGCGCTTCAAGGTTGGCACACTTCACTAGGTACTTATTTATTTACTCTCCATAACCCGAGTACCTATCAAGACGCCCAATATTAATGATATTAATGAGAAATTAGGGTGAATCCATGAAGAAAATAAGATCGTATTTTTTCAATAAATTTGGTTTTATTCACGATTTGACAGACTTATGTCAAAGGTACATGATTTTCAAATATATACGAGATTTCGTTTTATTTTTTGAAAACATTTCTTATTAACGCATAGAGCTCGCATTTCCCCGAGGATACTCATTTCCACATGTATACACAGGTTTACTGCAGAAGAACAAAACAGCAAGCTTCAACTATGGCACCAAGGAGAGCGGGGAAAGAAAACGTCGAGGTTGCGGCACAGGGTCAGGACAACGTCTTAGATACTTCGCCCCAGACGAGTGGCTCAGTATCCACCTGGTCATCTATTTCAAACATTCTACAGTCTGAGCTAGTAAACTGTTTAGACTCTGATGACTATAACTATGATATTGTGAAAGACGACATGAACACTAAGTACAAGACAATTGTTCAGTCGGGGATGCACCTAGTTACGACCAAACCTCAGTTTCTCCCATACTACAACATGATCCGATGGGCATTGTATCACATTGACCTACCTTCCAGAACTATCTTAAATGACCGACAAGCCATGATTGGAACTTTTAGGCCCAAACATATCCAGTCTATGTATAAGCTCCCACCAACCTATGAACACACATATGGCAAAGAATTCCTGGCGGACTTCAAAAAGAAGAAGGGAGAAGAATTTGACAAAACCATGCCAAGCTTGATAAAGGATTGGGTGTCTCGTTCCTCGACATTCAGAGTGAACGACAAGGGTGTGTATTCGATTTCTTTGTTGGAGCCCAACTATATGTATGTGGCGATGATGACTTGTCGGCTTTTCGGCTGGGAGGATACCACGCATTTTTACGTCCAGTGGGTACCTCTCATCTTTCGGGTAGCAGAAGGTTCCTCATTCAATTGGGCGAAAATACTCTCCGATATTTTGTTCAACAGGATCACAGACTACCAGGATAAAAAAGCAGCAGGGAAACCATCCGGATTCTACATGTCCGTGTATATCATGGACACAATATGCTCCATGACGCCTTTTCCTTTAATGAATTGGGCTTGGAGCCCAACCCATGAGAAGAATGTTCACGAGTACCACGATAAGCTGTGGGAAAATAATGCGAACAAGTTTATTTATGAGATTTTTAACTGGGTGATGGTGCCCCTGCACGTCACCATTTTTGGTCTTTTGCCACCCCGCATCTCGGATAACATTGCCGAGAATCTGAGCCATACTGCAGACTGGTATGTAGAAGAAGAATTCTCTTATTTGAGAGTGTTCGGAGCTGTTGTTACTCCTTCGGCACTACCGTTGTTCATTCCCGACAAGCTGGCCTGTCGCGAAATTGCCCGACAAACAGTAATCAGCGGAGTGAGCAAAGAACTCAAGGCGTCATCCAAGAAGGTATGGCCATATTTCCCTATTCGGCTAAATTCATATTCATTATTAGATTTTGGGCATGCTAAGGCTGAGGCCGTAGCCATAGAAGACCTGAGCTTAGTCTCTATCGAGTACAAGAAGCATGATCCTCAGGGGATCGTAAGCACCCATTTGGGAAATTATGGATTGAAGAGGTTTGAGAATGAATGTTCACCCTCGGATAATGTTTTATGAGGGGAGAGGTCCTATTCAGAGGTGCAATTTTGAATAAGATCCCTAGCACCCGAAGACAGGGCCTCAGTTTTAAAATTTCAAGAGCATAGGAAACGATGTCTCCCTCTGGTGCTGGGAGGTTTGGGACTTTCCAAGAATAAAGAAAAAGAGGCCAAAAGTTCTGAGGGACAAACCTCTAATCCCGAAAGACGTCAGGCAGAAGAGAAGGAGAAGAATCCTGAGCAGGAGAAGAATCCCGAAATGGGGAAAAATCCCGAAAAAGAGAAGAATCCTGAGCTGGAGAAAAATCCAGGAAAGGGAAACAATCCTGAGCGGGAAGAGAATCTTGAAACAGAAAAAGAGATTACTGATCCTCCCAAGGAGCACAGTCCTGAGGCGGAAATAAAAGACACAGACCCACCAAAAACTCAGAATCCAGAGGCAGAGACTAAAACCTCTGATCCCCCGAAAGAGCAAGATCCACTTAGCACACCAGGGAAAACGACGAAGCAAATCAGGGCACCCATCACCTCTGTCACCCCTTTGAAGTCAATGCAAGGAAACATATAGTAAGGGTGGATTTTTGGTGAATAACTGAGGCCTATAAGGGCAGAGGAACTCCCTCCTAATGAATTCTTCTTTGATAAAAAGAGGAAAGCTGTAGTAAAGCGAGAATTTTACCAAGAGGGAGAGTACACTGGTAAAAAATTCAAAGTGATGACCGATGGGATGAATAAAAAGAAGGACGAATTTGCCATGGAAATTGCAGGAACGCTAGGAGCGTATGCGACGGAAAATCAATTCTCGGTCGAAATGCTAAAGAAGCAGCTCAAAGTGAAAAATCGCCTGATCAAGACTCTTGAGGCCAAGGTGGCTTCAGCAGCCGAAAGAGCTAAAAGTCAAGCAAGCGGAGAAATCAAGTTGGTCCGATTGGCCGACAAGAAAGAAATTGAAGTCCTCAAGACAAAACTGGAACAAGCAAATTCTACGATCCGAGATGGTCGAGTACAATCAGGCCAGCAGAGGGATACAATGACACAGCTGCAGACTCAATTGAAGGTCGCAGAAAGCAAGGCGGTTGACATCGAGATCGTTAAATCTCGAGCGACTGACATTCGGAGCAGGATCTCCTCTGCTCAACAGAGCCTGCTAAACAAAGTAGGAGATATTCGAGAAGACTTCTTGTTAATACAACGAATCTCTGAGAATCTGGTTAACAAAGAAAAGAATGTAGAAGCTGCTCGGGTCGCTTTCCAAGAGGCAGTGATAGCGACCAACAATAGGTTTTCAGGGCCTCCCGAGGTTACCATTGTCGAACAAACCAGGGGTAATATCTTGTTAAATAATTGGGAACAGGATATTACCTTAAGCAAAGAGCAGGTTCAAAAAGTGGCAAATTCGTTAGAAGAGGCCGTCAATAACATAAATGGTGAGAAGTTGGGGATAGAAATTGGAGCTGACATAGAGGCGCTAAGGTAGATAAATATAGATCGGATTTCTCTCGACATAAAGGAGGAGAATGAGAGAAGTTCAGCGGAAATCTCCAAGATGGACAGGATAGACCCAACTCAAATCTACAAACATTTGATTCAGCCTAGTGCACAACTTGGCGTCCTTGAACTCATTGATATACAAATAAATGATAAGCTTCCACAGTTGGCCCAAGAGTGTTATCTTGCCGAAGCCCGTTGTTAGGCCGAGCCTTCACAGCTTGTGACCTAGTTTGTAGACAAGTGTATCATGTACGCTGAATCCATGCGAGGACAGGCACCTAGCACTTCTTGAAGATAGAATAGGTGAAATGGAGTTGTCTCGTTCCCCCCAGCTGTCAATGCAAAACCTTCACAGCTTGTATTTCATTTTTTGGGACAAATGTATCATATGTATTAAATCTAAGCAAAAACAAACACCTTGCACCTTTTTGAAAATGGATAGGGACAGATGGAGTAATTTTTCTCTTCGGAACCGAGAGGCCAATCTTGTATAAATAGATCACAAAAATAAGAAGAAGGGGCTCGACTTTTTGGCATCAATTGTAAATAGAGTTTTTTGTATGAAGGAAGCTAATACAAGCAAATTTGAGGATTCCTGATCCCGTCCCGACCGTGTTATGAGTTTGTTTCATTGTTTTAATTGTTTCTTTTCATTTTTCTCTACATAATTGATGTGCATCACTATAATTTCATACAACCACGACTATAGTGAAGTGATATCATGTTTTCTGTAATTGTTTCTTGATTTTCCTCTGCACCATCTATTAGCAGGTGTAAGACCAATTTACATTTACGGAATTTTATGTTTATTTACATTATGTCGATTATGCTCATGTCAATTTCTTCTTCTGTGAATACGTGAGTTTTCTGTTGATAGGAGATTTTGTTATCTACAGTTAAACGTTTTTTCTCCCATTTCATAATATTTACTAAGATAACACGGTTACGGGAAAAGGCCTTCACTTTGTACGCTTATTTTGTTGTTTCATGCAAAAGTTTCTCTTTATTTTGACCGAATTGAAACAGCACCAAAATCTCTTGTTAAACCATTTCCATATTAATGACTGTTCCTCAATGACTGTACCCACAACAACCCAACCTAATATTCAACCCAGATTGCCTAATCAAATACATATCGCTCTAAATCTTTTTTACACGATCCTCAGAACTGCGAATACCCGAGAGGAATTAGAACGTTCATGGACAGCCATTGAACAAGATATCACCATACAGGAATAGTTGGAAGCTAGGCAGCAAGAACGTAGAAACCCTCACTATTTTCCTATACCGAAGGTTAGTGAAATCCGTTGTCAACCTTTATGATACTTTCAGATTCCTTGACACTGTACTTTAAATCCTTAAGTACAGACTCAGGAACAACATCTTTCTGGCGCCGTTGCTGGGGAGTGAAGTTACGAAATCTTTTCCCTGGGAAAATGACAAATTATTTCGTTGATAGTGTTACTCTTTGGTAGTGAACATAGAGTGCACACAGTTTAAGGATTTTTAAAAATCTTTCACTTGGCGACTCCACTAACACACAAAATGGCGTCTGGTAGAAGGCATACCAGACAGAACCCGGATGGCAAGCCGATTACGCCTGTTAATAATCCTGAAAAATTTTTAAGAGCAAGAGGCTCGTTTGAGGCAACTGCTTCAATTAATAAACCCAAAAACCCACTTGTAAAGATTAAATGACCTTCAGAACCTCTTACTTCCTATAGCCCTTTGTCTGATACCCAAAATCTGGAAACAGACTACTCAGAATTTAGGAGTGAGCCACATCAAACTTTCCCATCTATAAACAAGGGAAAAGGTCCTTTGGAAAGATCATTATCTTTTGACATACCATCCTTTCTTCATCAGAACTTCCCAGTTTCACCTGACTCAAAAAAGTGTGTTACACCCCCATTTTCTACTCCCAAGTCAATGGCAGGTGTCAGAGGGGGAGGTGGAGGACAACCGAATGTTCCTCCTCCCAGAGTATTTGCAAAATTAGTAGTGAGATATGCTCCCCTGGTTTTACCCGTTCCCCTCCATGATTTACCTGACAACTACATCAAAAATATTCCTAAGTTCACTGGGGAGGGAGATCTAACTGCAGCCGAGCATATAAACTTCTTTGACCAATTCGCAAACATATGCAGTATTGAGCACGAGGACATCTATTCGAGATTACTTGTCCAAACCTTCGAAGGACAGGTCTGAACTTGGTTTCAGAGTCTTCCTACAGCGTCTATTCGAACATATAACGCCTTGGAAGACGCTTTCCTCAGGCAATGGGGAGATTGAAAGGATCACTTATACTACCTTACCGAGTTTGGATTGCTAAAGAAAAAGAACTCAGAAACAGTTATGGAATTTGTTTTGAGATTTAACAAACTGTATAATAAAATTCCAGCCGATGTTAAACCTTCCGAACCCTCAGCCAAAGTAACCTTTGCGGGAGCTTTCGAACCTGATTTTGCATTGCTTTTGTGAGAAAGGAGAGGAGCTACCCTAAATATAATGCAAGACGATGCTGTCGAAATAGAATCTAATATGATGGCTTCAGGTAAGTTGAAGGCTAAAGCAGAAACAACCAACCGTGATAATAGACGCTATAGGGAACCAGTAGGTCCTTCTGGGTCAAATAAATACACTGACGACAGAGTGGATGATATGGCTCGAATAATTAAAGATTTGTCTAAAAAAATATCTAGGATGGAGTTGGATCAAGCTAAAGCTGATTCTTCTAACAAAAGGGACTTCAAGAGAAACCCAAATCCCCAAAATCAACAGAGGCAGATAAAGAATGAAGATCAAAAAATACAAGTTCCACTAAAAAACGAAAAATTTTATAGGAGCAAGTGACCTTCAAGATTTCGGAGATTCGGAAGATGAAGTTGCATGTTTCAGTGATGAGTGTTCACAGCCATTTCTGACTAGGGAAGACTATGAGAAATCCTTAAACACTCCTCAACCGTCTAATGAAGAAGATGAAGGTGATCATACTGACCTCTGCTTATCTCAACCAGAAACAGAGATGATAGCGGCTAATTTTCAACCCAGATACAATTTGAGGTCAAAAAATAAACCTACCTCAACTGACCAACCTAAGAAAATCCTGCCAAGGGGTCAACCTCAAGAACCTCCTTTGGAATATACATTGTTACCTAACAATAACGTCAAAATGACAAAGACTAAAGAGTCTGAAGTGAAAAAAGCTGAAACCCAAGCAAAGGAAGCTGGGCCAATAGACAGAGTTACTTCTGTGACTAAGGTCACGAGTGACAAAGCAATCCAGACAAACAAGTTGGAAAAAGAAAACCCAGAAGTCTTAACCAAAGAAGCTGACAAGACCAATACATCTTACAATTTTGAAAATGAATTAAATAAAATTAAGATACCGATTCCTTTGGTAGAACTAGAAAAAAACCCCACTTATCGAAAGCAAATTGCCAAAGTGATGGGTGTTTATGAGCCAGAAAGTCATTCTGACGTTATCAACCTAGAAGACGACAGACCTAACATCACCTTTGCTCCTCATTTTGAGGGATTCAAAGACAACATCGCTCCTTTCTATATCACCCTGAATATACATGATCAGTTACTACACAACTGCATGTTAGACTCCGGGGCTTCACATAATGTTATGCCCAAAACTATAATGGAGAGGATGGGCCTCTAGATCACTAGACCCTATGGAGACCTACACTCGTTTGATTCAAGAAAGGTTAAATGTATGGGAATGATAAAAGATCTGGTAGTTACCCTAGCTCAGGTCCCGGTCAAGAATATCCTGATGGATGTGGTTATTGCAGATATTCCCCCCAAATATGGTATGTTGTTATCCAGATCATGGGGAGCCAAGTTGGGGGGTTCGCTACAATTGGACATGTCATATGCCACAATCCCAATTTTCGGTGGTTAGTTTACCCGTTTGTACCAAGAAACAAGATTAGCGTATACTGTCAGTGATCCTCAGAACCCAAATAACTTTCCCATTTACGTTGCAGACCAAGATCTGGGAAATTGCATATTGTCTTTTGATGATGGTTTAGATGGATATCCAGAAGAACTAGATCTGAATCAAGAAGAGCTTAGCCCCTTGACGAAAGAACTATGCAAAAGTGGTATCTGTAAAATGTACTTCGATGGAGCTTCATCCTCCGAAGGAGCTGGTGCTAGCATACTTTTGATAGCACCTGAAGGTAAGTTTACCGTTCCTTTCTCATATCGCTTGCAGTGGGACATAGATTACACCAACAACTTATGTGAGTATGAAGCACTAATCTTAGGTTTAGAGGTTGCAAAGAAGCTAAACATAAAAAACTTGGAGGTTTACGGTGACGCTGAGTTGATAGTAAAACAAGTAAACCAACAATACCTAGCCAAACATCCCAGATTGAGAACATACAGAAATTGTGCTTGGGATCTAATGGAGAATTTTTTCTCATCTATAAAAGTCCATTTTATTCCTCGCACAGAGAATCTACATGCTGATGCATTGGCTAAGGCAGCCTCAACCTTTTCCCCTCCCACAAATGTTAAACTGAAATATCATATTGAAATCAGATATAAACCCTC
>ML789630.1:390569-405681 GCA_009831015.1 Picea engelmannii
TATCATATTGAAATCAGATATAAACCCTCTATACCAGACAATGTCCGACACTGGCAGGTCTTTGAAGATGACGAACAAATTTAGAAATTTCTTATAGCAATAGGTGAGTTCTCTGAAACCCATCCAGACCAAGAAAACCAAAATGACCTGAGGTGGATCATGAAAGAAGATGAAAATCCTGAAACCTTCCGAGAAAAAATAGCGGATCACCGCATGTTGGTCCTAAAAAATAACCAAATCCCGAAAGGCTTAATTCCTTTGGAAAGACTTTTCAATCACAATGACATACCTGTGAAGTCTACTTTGCAGCCCCAACCAAAAGAAGTGGAGGATTGCAACATAGGAATTGAGAAAGATTCCAGGGTGGTAAAATATCTAAATTCCTCGCTTCTAAGGTAAAGGACCAGTATAGAGACTTACTTAGACAGTATCAAGATGTTTTCGCCTGGTCTTATGATGAGCTTCGAACATACAATACTGCTATAATTGAGCACAAGATACCTTTGAAGCCCGGAATCAAGCCTTTTAGGCAGAAGCTCAGGCAGTTTAACCCCATTTTATTGCTTGTTATTGAAAAAGAAGTTAAGAAGCTTTTAGATGCGAAAATAATTGTACCTCTAAGATACTCAGACTGGATAGCAATTTGGTCCCTGTCAGAAAAAAGAACGGAGAAATCAGACTGTGTGTAGATTTTTGGAACTTGAACAGGTCCTCTCTTAAAGATAATTATCCACTTCCTAAAATGGACCACGTCCTAGAAAGGGTAGTTGGGGCAAATCGGATGTCTATGATAGATGGATTTTCTGGGTACAACCAAATAGCCATGAACGAGCAAGATAGAGAAAAAACCGCTTTCACCATGCCATGGGGTACGTTCATGTATGATAAAATGCCTTTTGGTTTAATGAATGCAGGGGCTACCTTCCAGTGCGCCATGGACATCGCTTTCGTTGGAGAAAGAGATAATTTCATAGTAATTTACCTCGATGATTTAATGGTTTTTTCTAAAATCGATGAAGAACATTTGATCCATTTAAAACAGACTTTCGAAAAATGCCGCAGGTATGGTCTATCTTTGAACCCAAAGAAATCACATTTCACCATGCAGGAAGGTAAGCTTCTAGGGCATATCGTATTTAAAGATGGAATCAAGATTGATCCTAAGAGAGTTGAAGCGATACAAACTATCAATATTCCTAGAAACGTTAAAGAAATTCAAGCTTTCTTAGGTACAATAAATTTTTTACGAAGGTTTATACCAAATTTCGTTGAGATTGTTAAATTGATCATAGGAATGCTGAAGAAAGATAGCAGAGTAAATTGGACCACCGATGCTAAAGCATCGTTCGAACATATTAAAAAAGTTATCAGCGAGGCACCTGTGTTAACAAGCCCAGATTACTTGAAGGATTTCCTCATCTTCTTATTTGCTTCTCAACATACTATCGCCGCGGTGTTACTGCAAAAAGATGATGAAGGTTTTGAGCGCCCGATCGCATTTTTTAGCAAGAGCCTTAGAGACACCGAACTAAAATATGATATAATGGAAAAACAGGCGTACGCAATGGTGAAAGCGCTAAAAGCATTCAGAACTTACGTTCTACATTCAAAAATTATCGCGTATGTACCAACCAGTGCTGTGAAGGATATATTGGTACAGCCAGACAGCGATGTAAAACGAGGGCACTGGCTCGCTAAGATACAGGAATTTGATCTGGAAATCAAACCTACTAAATTGATAAAGGGAAAGGGTCTGGCCAAACTTTTGGCTGAATCGAACCTTAGAGCTCTTGACATCAATTGCCTACAAGGCGAAGGCGAAGACACACATTTGCAAGAGCCAGATGACCAGACATATCCAAACAAGATTGAGAAAAAATTCATGTCGTCATGCTGGTATAAAGATATAGTTTTCTATTTGTTAAACCCGAAATGTCCAGATGGACTAACACCAGCCAAATACAGAACTTTAAAACTCCATGCTGTAAAGTTTTGCATCTCAGAGAATCAACTATACTGGAAGGATCCACTTGGGTTCTTACTGGTCTGTCTGGTTGATTCGGAAACTCCGCGAGTTATAGAAGAATTTCATGAAGGAATCTGTGGAGGGCACCATGCATGGAGAGCCGCGGCCTATAATATCTTGAGGGCTGGGTACTATTGGCCGAAACTATTCTCATATGTCAATGCCAAAGTACGTGCATGTTACTCATGTCAAATATTCGCTGGTAAGCACAAACTCCCTGCATTACCACTCGTTCCAGTCAAAACCGAAGCCCCGTTTCAACAATGGGGATTAGACTTCATAGGGGAAATCAACCCCCATTCCAGTGCTCAGCATAAGTGGATCCTAACAGCCACAGATTATTTTACAAAGTGGGTGGAAGCAATTCCAACTAAAAGAGCAACAGATTCGGTGGTGATTGATTTTTTGGAAGATAACATTTTGTCAAGATTCGGGTGTCCCTGAAAGATTGTTACCGACAATGCCCAGGCTTTGAAATCCATGGCTATGATCGATTTCTGCCAAAAGTACAATATTGTTCTCGGCCATTCCACTACTTATTACCCTCAGGGAAATGGACTGGCTGAATCATCAAATAAGAGCCTGGTAAATGTGATAAAAAAGGTACTGAACGAAAACAAGAGATCCTGGCATGTACATTTGAAACACTCATTATGGGCGAACCGCATCAGCACTAAAAGATCTATCGGCATTTTTCCATTTCATATGGTATATGGGACTGAGGCGGTTCTGCCCATAAACTTAGCATTGCCAGTGATGAAATTATGGCAGGATCAAAACGAAGAGCCCAATCACGTGACTAGAAGAATTAACCAACTCATTGAGGTTCAACAGTTTAGAGTGGAGGTTGATGAGAAAGTACAAAAATACCAGAACGATATGAAAGCACTTTTCGACCTTAAGGTGAAGGACAAAGAGTTCCTCCCAGGTGACTTAGTGTTGAGATGGGATGAGAGAAGGGAAGAAGCCGCAAAGAATGGCAAATTTGACCACCTTTGGTATGGACCATTCAGAGTCTCGGCTCCAGAAGGAAAGAATGCCTTTCTTCTGGAAAACATTGATGGAGAGGTTTTAAGTGCCCCTGTCAACGAGCGATATCTAAAGCTCTATATGATGTGACGGTGGTTGGGTAGAAAGGAAAATAAAATAAAGAATGAATAAATTATATATATATATATATATATTTGTAAATAAATAAAACTTTATTATGAATTTTGGTACATATTTATGTTTTTGTTCGGACATTTATTTTCCATTTTTGGTTTTTTGTTCCTAAAATTTCAGAGCATTTTTCAGTCAGGTTTATGTTTGTTTTTGCAGGTTTCCAGCCTCAAACGAGCCTTCAGGCGAAATTAACTCAAGACATAAGGTGCATATCAGTGTTGTAAATAGGGCGACATAAAACATGTGATACATAAGATAGTTCATAATCCCCAAAGAAATTGGAAAGAGAAGACAGAGGTGAGGTTTCTTAATACTCAGATCATGAAAGGTTGTTTTTAGCAATCTAAAGTAATATTGTTCAAATTGCAATATATAGGGTTAGATAACAGGATTATTTTTAACCTTGATCTTCAAAATAAAATTTGAATGAATATGTTAAATCCAAAACGATCAGTCATAATTTCTGTTCTTAAAAGTATCCGAAAAACCGTCTCAAACCATTGTGACCGTTTTGTATATTGAGCCATTGAATTGCTACCTTGTTTTCTGTCTATATTTGGTCCTGATTCTAGCAAGTCACTATCTTCCTGAATCTTTGAATAGGAGTTAAATTTTTTCGTTTTAAACCTTGGGGATTTTGGAACGGATCTTAATAAGAAAGCTAGTCCTCACAACTACTTGATCTTCTGCTAAGCTAAGGAACGTTTATAGTGATCTTGACTTTTCTAGGTTTTTCAACAGCGTCGAAAAAATCAAAGCTTGCTTGAACAGGATGTCCCTTAAAGTTTTATTCTTTCTCCCTTGTCTCCCTATGAACTAAAGGTCTTGTAAGGGTCAAAGGAAGGTTGATACCGAGCAATCAAAATAAGTTGACAGACCTCTGATAAAAAATATTTTACAGATCTCAGCCCTGATATAAACTGATTGCTCCCATATTTGTGTTTTAAAGGAAAATATTAAGACAGGTGGTGAAAGGAAATTCAGAAATGATTGCCCCCACCTAGTCTATTAATACGATGAAAGGAAATTCAGAAATGATTGCCAACATCTTAGCGTTTAAACGCATAAATTTTTTCCAAAGTGGTGAAAAGAAATTCAGTAGAAAAGGGTCAGACAACTTCACTGGGGTACTGAAAAGGCTCGCTAGCAGTGAAGAAATGTCTGGGATATCTGTAAGGCTGTTATACATAAACATCAATCTACTCCGGTAATCAACACTTTCCGAAAACCTGAACATTTCCCCAATTCAGACGGGACTTCCCTATGTTAGATTATATAATATCATTTGTTTGATGCAAGCTGAGAATCATAAGACCTGTTGAATATCCTAGGATCGTTACGACTGTCATAAAGCATTCCCCAAACTTAGTAGCGAGAAAGGGAAAATTGCAAAAGTGACTTCAGCTGTTTTTAAAAAGAGTATCTGAGTTAAAAAAAAAAATTTGGGGTTCAAAGCGAAATTTCCCTCCCCTTCTATCTTTTTCCTTGAATTTTCTGTTGATATTAGCCTATGAATCCATTTAACCAATTTTGGCACCTGGTCTACTGTTCTTCCCGCCTCGCAGGGAAGCGGGATCCCTAGTTGGAGCCTATGTTGGAGCCGCCCTTATTTTTCACCTCGCTCAAACTTTCAATTTTTGATACTTGAGATCTAAAACAACTTTTCTTTTCCTTCCGAAATCATAAAGTTCTGAAATTTTGTCCCATGAATGGCAATGCTTTTTCATTTTCAAAAGAAAAGATTCATTTTTCGCTAATATATTTGCCTTTTTTGTTTATTTTTTGGATATCGCAAATCGGACGCTTTGATTTTTGATTTCTCAAGTCCCGAAGTCGCGAAACTGCAAACTCGTTTTTCAAATTTTCCACCTAAGGAATTGACTGTGGTACAACCTTTAACACTTGATTAGGTACCGTCGGTATTTCACGCCTCAGAATTCGTCGAGGACAAGTTTTTGATTCTTACAGCCCCGATAGCCGAGAACGCGATAGCTTTTGTGAAAACCTTGGTTGATAACTAAAGGTAAGAAACTAACCATGCTTAAACTTGGTTCTCGGCACATCGCCGCTTGGCATTTTCTTTCATAAAGTTAAGGTATCCAAAACTCCAATTCACGAAGTTGCGACATAATTATATCAAGATTAATTAATCACCTAATCTAAGATTTCCCTCTCTTAATTCGAGCCTAATTATCGTCGCATCGCGATATCGCGACTCGGCATATCATTCTCCTAAAAAAATTTCTTCGAATTCCCGAGTCACAATATGGCGATTAAGTTAATCATATCATTAAGGATCCGCCAATCACGATTACCATTGATTAGATTAAAATCAGCCCTCACAGTATCGCGAGTTAAAGGGTCAAAACGTGAAAACCAAGTTTGCGATGCAACGAAAGGCGAGGAAGTTTTTTAAGTCAATAAGATTTGTATTACTTTAAAATTAGACGGAATACATCCCGTGCTTCAAGGTTGGCACACTTCACGAGGTACTTATTTTTTTACTCTCCATAACCCGAGTACCTGTCAAGCCACCCAATATTAATGATATTAATGAGAAATTAGGGTGAATCCACGAAGAAAATAAGATCGGATTTTTTCAATAAATTTGGTTTTATTCGCGATTTGACAGACTTATGTCAAAGGTACATGATTTTCAAATATATACGAGATTTCATTTTATTTTTTGAAAACATTTCTTATTAACGCATAGAGCTCGCATTTCCTCGAGGATACTCATTTCTGCATGTATACACAGGTTTACTGCAGAAGAACAAAACAACAAGCTTCAACTATGGCACCAAGGAGAGCGGTGAAAGCAAACGTCAAGGTTGCAACATAGGGTCAGGACAATGTCTCAGATACTTCGCCCTGGACGAGTGGCTCAGTATCCACCTGGTCGTCTATTTCAAACATTCTACAATCCGAGCTGGTAAACTGTTCAGACTCCGATGACTATAACTATGATATTGTGAAAGACGACATGAACACTAAGTACAAGACAATTGTTCAGTCGGGGATGCACCTGGTTGCGACCAGACCTCGGTTGCTCCCATACTACGACATGATCTGATGGGCATTGGATCACGTCGACCTGCCTTCCAGAACTATCTTAAATGACCGACAAGCCATGATTGGAACTTTTAGGCCCGAACATATCCAGTCTATGTATAAGCTCCCACCAACCTATGAACACACATATGGCAAAGAATTCCTGGCGGACTTCAAAAAGAAGGAGTGCGAAGAATTTGACAAAACCATGCCAGGCTTGATAAAGGATTGGGTGTCTCGTTCCTCGACATTCAGAGTGAACGACAAGGGTGTGTATTCGATTTCTTCGTTGGAGCCTAACTATATGTATGTGGCGATGATGACTTGTCGGCTTTTCGGCTGGGAGGATACCGTGCATTTTTACGTCCAATGGGTACCTCTCATCTTTAGGGTAGCAGAAGGTTCCTCATTCAATTGGGCGAAAATACTCTCCGATAGTTTGTTCAACAGGATCATAGACTACCAGGAGAAAAAAGCAGCAGGGAAACCATCTGTATTCTACATGTCCACGTATATCATGGATGCAATATGCTCCCTGACGCATTTTCCTTTAATGAATTGGGCTTGGAGTCCAACCCATGAGAAGACTGTTCACGAGTACCATGATAAGCTGTGGGAAAATAATGGGAACAAGTTTATTTATGAGATTTTTAACTGGGTGATGGTGCCCCTGCACGTCACCATTTTTTGTCTTTTTCCACCCCGCATCTCGGATAGCATTGTCGAGAATCTGAGCCATATTGCAGACTGGTATGTAGAAGAAGAATTCTCTTATTTGAGAGTGTTCGGAGCTGCTATTCCTCCTTCGGCACTACCGTTGTTCATTCCCGACAAGCTGGCCTGTCGCGAAATTGCCCGACAAACAATAATCAGCGGAGTGAGCAAAGAACTCAAGGCGTCATCCAAGAATGTATGTCCATCTTTCCCTATTCGGATAAATTCATATTCATTATTAGATTTCGGGCATGCTAAGGCTGAGGCCGCAACCATAGAAAACCTGAACTTAGTCTCTATCGAGTACAAGAAGCATGATCCTCAGGGGATCGTAAGCACCCATTTGGGAAATTGTGGATTGAAGAGGTTCGAGCATGAATGTTCGCCCTCGGATGATGTTTTCCGAGGGGTGAGGTCCTATTCAGAGGTGCAATTTCGAATCAGATCCCTACAACCCGAAGACAAGGCCTCAGTTTTAAAATCTCAAGAGCATAGGAAATGATGTCTCCCCGTGGTACTGGGAGGTTTGGGACTTTCCAAGAATAAAGAAAAAGAGGCCGAAAGTTCTGAGGGACAAACCTCTAATCCCGAAAGACGTCAGGCAGAAGAGCAGGAGAAGAATCCCAAAATGGGGAAAAATCCCAAAAAAGAGAAGAATCCTGAGCTGGAGAAAAATCCAGGAAAGGGAAAAAATCCTGAGCGGGAAGAGAATCCCAAAATAGAAAAAGAGATTACTGATCCTCCCAAGGAGCACAGTCCTGAGGCGGAAATAAAAGACACAGACCCACCGAAAACTCAGAATCCGGAGGCAGATACTAAGACCTCTGATCCCCCGAAAGAGCAAGATCCACTCAGCACACCAGGGAAAACGACGAAGCAAATCGGGGCACCCATCACCTCTGTCACCCCTTTGCAGTCAACGCAAGGAAACATACAGGAAGGGTGGATTTTTGGTGAAGAAATGAGGCCTATAAGGGCAGAGGAACTCCCTCCTAATGAATTCTTCTTTGATAAAAAGAGGAAAGCTGTATTAAAGCGAGAATTTTACCAAGAGGGAGAGTACACTGGTAAAAAATTCAAAGTGATGACCGATGGGATGAATAAAAAGAATGATGAATTTGCCACGGAAATTGCAGGAACGCTAGGAGCGTATGCGACGACAAATAAATTCTCGGTCGAAATGCTAAAGAAGAAGCTCAAAGCGAAAAATCGTCTGATCAAGACTCTTGAGACCAGGGTGGCTTCAGCAGCTGAAAGCGCTAAAAGTCAAGCAAGCGGAGAAATCGAGTTGGCCCGATTGGCCGACAAGAAAGAAATTGAAGTCCTCAAGACCAAACTGGAACAAGCAAATTCTACGATCCGAGATGGTCGGGTACAATCAGGCCAGCAGAGGGATACAATTACACAGCTGTAGACTCAGTTGAAGGTCACAGAAAGCAAGGTGGTTGACATCGAGATCGTTAAATCTCAAGCGACTGATATTTGGAGCAGGATCTCCTCTGCTCAACAGAGCCTGCTAAACAAAGTAGGAGAGATTCGAGAAGACTACTTGTTAATACATCGAATCTCTGAGAATCTGGTTAACAAAGAAAGGAATGCAGAAGCTGCTTGGGTCGCTTTCCAAGAGGCAGTGATAGTGACCAACAACAGGTTTTCAGGGCCTCCCAGGCTTACCATTGCCGAACAAACCAGGGGTAATATCTTGTTAAAGAATTGGGAACAGGATATTACCTTAAGAAAAGAGCAGGTTCAAAAAGTGGCAAATTCGTTAGAAGAGGTCATCAATAACATAAATGGTGAGCAGTTGGGGATAGAAATTGGAGCTGACACAGAGGCGCTAAGGCAGATAAATATAGATCGGATTTCTCTCGACATAAAGGAGGAGAATGAGATAATTTCAGCGGAAATCTCCAAGATGGACAGGATAGACCCAGCTCAAATCTACAAACATTTGATTCAGCCTAGTGCACAACTTGGCACCCTTGAACTCGTTGATATACAAATAAATGATAAGCTTCCACAGTTGGCCCGAGAGTGTTATCTTGCCGAAGCCCGTTGTCAGGCCGAGCCTTCACAGCTTGTGACCCAGTTTGTAGACAAGTGTATCATGTATGATGAATCCATGCGAGGACAGGCACCTAGCACTTCTTGAAGATATAATAGGTGAAATGGAGTTGTCTCGTTCCCCCCAGCTGTCAATGCAAAACCTTCACAGCTTGTATTTCATTTTTTGGGACAAATGTATCATATGTATTAAATCTAAGAAAAAACAAGCACCTGGCACCTTTTTGAAAATGGATGGGGACAGATGGAGTAATTTCTCTCTTCGGAACCGAGAGGCCAATCTTGTATAAATAGATCACAAAAAGAAGAAGAAGGGGCTGGACTTTTTGGCATCAATTGTAAATAGAGTTTTTTGTATGAAGGAAGCTAATACAAGCAAATTTGAGGATTCCTAATCCCGTCCCGACCGTGTTATGAGTTTGTTTCGTTGTGTTAATTGTTTCTTTTCATTTTTCTCTACATAATTGACGTGCATCACTATAACTTCGTACAACCACGACTATAGTGAAGTGATATCATGTTTTCTGTAATTGTTTCTTGATTTTCCTCTGCACCAGCTATTAGCAGGTGTAAGACCAATTTACATTTACAGAATTTTATGTTTATTTACATTATGTCGATTATGCTCATGTCAATTTCTTCTTCTGTGAATACGTGAGTTTTCTGTTGATAGGAGATTTTGTTATCTACAGTTAAACGTTTTTTCTCCCATTTCATAATCTTTACTAAGATAACACGGTTACGGGAAAAGGCCTTCACTTTGTACGCTTATTTTGTTGTTTCATGCAAAAGTCTCTCTTTATTTTGACCGAATTGAAACAACACCAAAATCTCTTGTTAAACCATTTCCATATCAATGACTGTTCCTCAATTACTATACCCACAGCAACCCAACCTAATATTCAATCCGGATTGACTAATCAAATACATATCGCTTTAAATATTTTTGACACGATCCTCAGAACTACGAATACCCGAGAGGAATTAGAATGTTCATGGACAACCATTGAACAAGATATCACCAGACATGAACAGTTGGAAGCTAGGAAGAGAGAACGTAGAAACCCTCACTAGTTTCCTATACCGAAGGTTAGTGAAATCCATTGTTAACCTTTATCATACTTTCGGATGCCTTGACACTGTACTTTAAAGCCTTAAGTACAGACTCAGGAACAACAGGTGACATGAGAGAACAAGATACTCATCTGGCGGAAGATACATCTAGCCAGGACGAAGGCCAAGAAATCATTGAGGTAGCAAGGATGAAGAACGTGATAACTGAAGAGTTACCCGCTGATTTTTGGAGAATGGATTTTGATGGAGTAGTGAGTAAAGAAGGAGCTAGAGTAGGAGTCTGGCTGCATAATCACAGAAGCAGGTATTCAGAAAACCATTCTTGCAAATTAAATTTCCAATGAACTAACAATATTGCCGAGTATGAAGCCTTAATGCTCGGTCTGAAGCTTTTGAAAAGAGTTGGTGCTAAACAGATTATGGTAAGAGGTGACTCTGAGTTGATAATCAAGCAATTCAAAGGTGAGTACGCTGCGAAACACCCATGTCTTAGAGATTATAGGAATGTTGTTCTTGATGCCCTTAGATGTTTCACTGAAGTTGACTTGCAGGTAATGACGAGGGGGAAAAACATTCTAGCAGACGGATTGGCTACGTCAGCAGCCACCTGTAAGATTCCTTTCCGCTCGACTCGCCCATACACTATTGAGATGAAATGCAGACCAACCGTTCCCGACAATATCAGGTACTGGCAAGTGTTTGGTAATGACGATCAAATCGAAGACTTTCTGCTGTGTAAAAACGATTTTCAATGTACAAATATAGATTTAGAGAACGAAGATGAAAATGTAAATAGATCCGATTTTGAAATAGATAGTGTAAATAGCATAGATTCAGGAGAATTAGGAGATGACGAAATGGATGCCGATGTTTTACATTTGAAAAGAATTTTTTTACCTAGATGCCTAGTTCCTTTAGAGGACCTGTTTGATTTTAACGACGTAGCCAAAAAACTGAAAATCGAAGCCAATGGGCAAGAGGTAGAAGACTGTAATATAGGGACTGAAGAGAAACCCAGGATAGTCAAATTGTCCAAATCATTACCCCTAGAGAAAAAACTCAAATACATTGAGTTGTTCAAAGAATATTCGGATGTCTTTTCCTGGGGCTATGAAGATTTGAAAGCTTATGATACCAGCATCATACAACATAGGATTCCAATAAAAGAAGACCAAAAACCGTTAAGGCAGAAAATTAGGAGGATAAATCCCAATTTGCTCCCTATGATAGAGAAGGAAATCAAAAGAATGTACGATGCCAAAATAATAGTCCCTTTGCGTTTTTCCAAATGGGTCTCTAATTTGGTCCCTACATGTAAGAAATCGGGGGAGATCAGACTTTGTATAGATTTCCAAAATTTGAATAAGGTCTCCCTGAAGGATAATTACCCCTTGCCAAAAATGGATCACATCCTGCAAAGGGTGGTCGGGTCCAGTCGAATGTCTTTGCTGGACGGTTTCTCGGGTTATAATCAGGTCCTAGTTCACCCTGATGACCAAGACAAAACCTCTTTCACCACACCATGGGGCACTTTCATGTATGTGAAAATGCCTTTTGGTCTGATGAACGCAGGAGCCACATTCTAGAGGGCGATGGATATCGCCTTTGTGGAAGAATCGGGTAAGTTTATTGTCGTCTATTTAGATGATGTAACTGTGTTTTCCCGATCCGATGACAAACATTTGTGACACCTTAGACGAGTCTTCGAGAAATGTAGAAGGTTTGGGATTTCCTTAAATACTAAGAAAAGCCTTTTCGGGCTAGAGGAAGGCAAACTGCTAGGACACATCATTTCCAAAGATGGAATCAAAATAGACCCCAGCAGAATCGAGGCCATACAAAAATTAGAACACCCCAGGAACCTCAAGGAACTATAGTCTTTTATCGAGAGAATTAACTTTCTATGAAGATTCATTCCCAATATGGCAGAACTCCTCAGAAATATTACAAATATGCTAAAAAAGGATGTAAAAATAAAATGGGACTCCGAGTCCAGACAGTCTTTCAAACAAGTCAAACGAGCACTCACATAAGCCCCTATTTTGATCAGTCCCGATTTTACTAAGGATTTCTATCTTTTTTCTTTCACTTCCAAGCATACTATAGCAGCGGTATTACTACAAAAGAATAGTGAAGGTTATGAACAACCCATATCTTTCTTCAGTAAAGCATTGAGAGACGCTTCTCTGAATTACAAGATAATGGAGAAACAAGCTTTTTCTTTGGTAAAAGCCATAAAAGACTTTAGAGTCTACATTCTTCATTCCCACACCATAGCATATGTTCTGAATGCGGTAGTAAAGGACATCTTGACATAGGACAATCTGGATGGAAGAAGGGGAAAATGGATTGTTGTCATTTTAGAATACGATATAGAGATTAAGCCCATGAAATTAATCAAAGGTCAAGGCCTTGCTAAATTAATGGCTGAATCTAACTTCCATGCTCTTGACATTAATTTTTTAGTTGTATCGGATGAACAGGGCGAGATGGCGACTCCAAGCGTGAGAGAGGTATTTTTCAACTCTCCATGGTACGCAGACCTTATATTCGTTTTTCAAAATCTACAAGCTCCCCTTGGTTTGACTAAGACTAAAGCTAGATTTTTAAAGTTAAAAGCCTTAAAATTCTATATTCTAGAAGGAAATTTGTACTGGAAAGATCCTGGAGGCATTCTGTTAAATTGTTTATTGAAAGATGAAGTTGATAAAGTGTTACAAGAGTTTCATGCAGGAGAATGTGGTGGCCATTTGAACTGGAAGGTCACAACCAACAAAATACTCAAAGCTGGATTCTATTGGCCCACCCTGTTCGTTGATGTACATCATAAAGTGGTTGCATGTCATCAATGTCAACTGTTTGAAGGCAAAAGGAAACTCCTCCCTCTACCTCTGAAACCGATCTCAGTTGAGGCCCCTTTCCAGCAATGGGGACTCAATTTCATTGGAGAAATAAACCCCCCGTCTTCAGGCCACCACAGGTGGATTCTCACTGCCACCGATTATTTTACCAAATGGATCGAAGTAGTACCAAGCAGGCAAGCCAATGACTCTATTATTATTAAATTCCTTGAAAATAATATTTTGTCTTTCTTTGGATGCCCTAGAAAGATTATAACTGATAATGCAGCTGCCTTTCAGTCGAAGAAAATCATAGATTTCTGCAACCAGTATCACATTGGTTTGGGGCATTTCACAGCCTACTACCCTTAGGGGAATGGGCTAGCGGAATCTTGAAACAAAACCTTGGTAAATATCATCAAGAAAACATTGCAGGAAAACAAGAAATCATGGCACAACAAGTTGGTGTTCGCTTTGTGGGCTGATAGGCTGACCACCAAAAGGTAAATTGGTGTGTCACCATACCAGCTGGTCTATGGTACAGAGGAAGTTTTCCCCACTTCTTTAGGAGTCCCTATCATGAAGTTGCTTCAAGAGGTACAAGCTGAGCCAAATGAATCACAGAGAAGGATCAACCAGATGATCCATTTGCAGCAGTCTAGGGATGACGTTTTCAACAGGACTCAGGTAATCCAAGAAAACATCAAGAAGATCTTTGACAAACGAACCAAGGAGGATGATTTTGAGCTAGGAGATTTGGTGCTGAGATGGGATGCCAAAAATGAAGACAAGGGAAAGCATGGAAAATTTGACAATCTGTGGACAGGACCATACATGATCCAAGCTTTCAGGGGAAACAATGCTTTCTTGCTAAACAACGCTGATGGGACAGATCTGCCAGGAGGAACTATGAATGGAAGAATGTTGAAACATTATGTGCCACCTCAGTAGAAGATTCAAGTTTTCACTCTCCATTGTACATACCATTTTAATTTTCATTTTTCACTTTGCATTTTCTGAGTGAAGAACATTAGTCAGTTGGTTGAAGCCCAAAGAGAAGGCCCTAAGCTGGTGACCACTATTTTTCCATTTTTTGAGAATAAAACCAACGAAGGCCACTAGGCAAAAAATTTTAGAATGACATGAACCAGGATTCTTGGCACTTTACAGGGCAAGTACCATCCCCAGGTGGATCCATTCTTATCACCCTATAAGTTATAGGGTCAACTAGTGACTGGGATATTATCTGTCTCTAGTGTTTTTGTTGACCAATGATTTTTCATTCTGTAAATAATTTGAAAGGAAAAATGAAAAGGAAAAAGAAAAGAAAAAAGAAAAAGAAAAGAAAAGAAAAAGAAAAAAGACAGAAATAAAAAGAGGGCATAAAAGAATTGCAATAAAAGCCCCATATAATAATAGTAACTTGGTCCATACCTTTCAAGCATGGCCAAGTTCTTTTTAAATTTTATGTTGATAGGGTAGTGAATGAATTTGGCTAAAGAGTTTAATCTTAGCCAAAGTGTCTAGGTTATATTAGTGAATAAATCTGGCCAGACTGTCTAATCCTGGTCAGATAGCCCCAGGGTAGAGCAATTTCTTAACCCAACTATTTAATCTGGGTTAATTGTCATAGGAAGATAGGTTAGTATGTAGGCTAGTTGCTTTATTGTTCCATTCCAATAAAACCAGCTTGATGTCAATGTTGCACCATGTTTTATATGCTTAGAAGATCGTTTGGTCGAAATCCCCATGGTGGTGTTTACTTGAAAAGTTTGGGAAAAAACCCATAAAATGCATTTATCCTAAGTTTTTCCCAGTGCATTTTTTCTTCTCTCCCCATTTATGCTCCCTACACATATCGACGGCCCTGATCATGACACTCATATCTACAGTGTACAGAGCATTCCAGACCCCCCCCGCTGACCGTTCTGCTTTTAACCGGGGGGGTCCGGAATCGCTGATAACAATTGCGCACACCTGGACGACCCAGGGTTGAGCGCTTAAATCAATGGTCAATATTGGATTCTGGACCCCCCCGTCCATTCTGCCTTTAATGGAGGGGGGGGGTCTGGAATGAGTGATAAAGCACATGCTAAGATCTGTGGCTAGGAAATGAGCGCATAGATCAATGGCCCAAAATGGTTTTTGGACCCCCCAGGATGATCTGTTTTTAAATGAG
>ML789630.1:405706-427811 GCA_009831015.1 Picea engelmannii
GTTATCCTCCTATGGCGGGCCCCTTGTCATACATGGCGTCAATATATTGCCCCGAGTCCCATCACCATCTGCTATCTGACAGACCCCCATCACTTATGGATGTCACCTTCCACATCTTCCCGAGTTAGTCACATCCCATAACTGTTGTCAGTCCCCTCCCCCCTTTTCACTCATGGCAAGCCCCTTATTGTGAATTTTACCTCCAATCCCTAGCCACCACGTGACCCATCCATATCTTTTAGCTACCATCATCTTCCATATCACCCTCATAGTGATCTGTTGGCCATTTATTACTGGATAACACACCTATTATCCAGCTGACCTATGTCCCGCGCCCAACTGACCCGAGTTTTAAATAAAATTACCATTATTCCCCTTACATTCACTATTCACCCATCGCACCAAAGGAATTCACCCCTTAATCCTCCGTTACATTCCGTCGCCCTCATCCAAAAACAGTCACCCCCACTAACGTTGTGTTTATTGCAGGTACTGTTGCAGAAATGGCACCAAAGCCCAGACAAGAAAAAGGAGAGGAGAATCCATTTCTCCCGCTTCCTGTCGACCTGGACAAGATCCCACTGGTCGACAAATACTGGTTAATCGCAGATACCAAATGTGATTTTGATTTCTCATACCTCCAGTCATAGCTCAGGCAAGTGTTCCTGGACCAGAGTGATGAAATTGGACTCTGGAAGTCCAATTTACCCCTCTACCTTTTCCCTCAGATCCACCATTTTCTTGAGTTTGCTCTCAAGTGTCAAGATCACTATATTCCCGAACAAAGAGTCATCATCTCCTCTTCAAGAGAGATCTTGTTCCTCATCACGCCCAAATCCATAGACCAGATGACGCAAATTCTCTGTGCTGACTCTGCATCTCCTTTCAACCTGGAAATCCTTACAGAGTTGTATCAGAAAATGACTTTTCCCCAAAGAGTTCAAATATTCAAGCTCTTCCTTCCCCCATCTTCTTAGTTTCCCTCCACAAATCCTCCTTACCCGTCCTCCATGTTATCAACTAAGGGAAACCAGGTCATCTCATCCCTTTGCACTCTATTGGGATATTATTCCGATTAGTGGGTAGATGAGCCCATTCTGGGTTTTCTATCCATTTTCTCCACTGACGAAAAACCCACCATCCAGTTTGATTTCAGTACATTCTTGGCAGACAATATTCATGAACAGTTCATGAATTTTGGCATGGAAGGAATGTTCATATACTCATCCATACTGACATACATGTTTTTTTTCTTTCAAGCGGATAAATTTAATTTTTCCATGCAGAAGATGGATGAAGATGGTAAACCTCAGGCAGTCACAGCATGGACTTCCTTGCTCAAGCAAAACTCTACAGAGTACAGTTTCAAGGTGTTCATCGATCAGTTCTATCACGTTGTGGTAAGTATGCTGAGTGACAGGCCCGATCCTTGAATAAATGACGAAGTCCAGAGAATTCTGCATCTCTTGGACAACACAAAGACCGGGGATTGGTACCTGTACCAAAATCATACCGAGATCAAAGTATACGGTTGCGAGTTGGCACCATATAAGCTGCCCAAATATTTTCCCATCAGAATCTTTGCTTTAGAATATATAAGGTAGATTATGAATTCAGATGATATCCATTTTGTATGATTGAAGAAAAAGAAGCAGCTACGAATCAAGGGGCAGATTGGCTCCTTCATCTGCAATAGTCGGAGCACTGGGGAAGAAGAAGAAAGGATGCTGAAAGCAATGAAGTTCTTCATGAGCTTCCCATGGCACTATGATCCTTATGGGATCATATCAGAGATGAGGGTGAAGAACAAGAACATCCTGTATGTTCATGTGTCCAAGCTCGAAATTGAGAAATTCGCCAATCAGAAAGTGTGGGTGCCTAACACCTTGGTCAAAGTGGAACTGTAGGTTCCCCCGACCACTGTGATACCTACGACCATGCCACAATTTCCTAAGGAAAAAAGGCCTCGTCAAGACTTATCTCCGCCCATCACAGAGGTATCGTCTAAGGAGTTCCATATGCACACTAAGAGGCCTAAGACAATCTCAGTTCCTAGCCCAACTGGAGAAAAAGAAGCCCCGCCTACCACAGTGACCAAATATGTTATTCCACCTTTTGGTTCGAGCCTCTATAAGGACATTACCCCAGCATTACCGAAGAAATCCAAAGACTCCCCACTGGACACTCAGTCAGGCAAGACTGGGCCCAAGTTGAGCATTTTCGAGAAGTACGAGCTGATCAAGAAAAAGAACCAGACCCTTACCAGCAGTACTTACATTCAGTTTCAGAAGCAGATGTCGACTACACAGCATAGGATGTTGTTTGCATTTGACACAGAAAAGGGCAGAATGCACATGGCCTTCCTCCAGGTGCAGGTACCAGACCCCAAGGTGATCACAGACTATAAGAGGGCCACCTTTGAATTCCAGACGAAGGACATGCACCCAGCAGATCAGATGGATCTGCACAAGCAGACAGGAGAAATGGTGTTCCATACGTTGGTGCATGCTTTCGCTTCTATAGAAAAATTGCAGGTGTCACTGAACAATGCTCAAACACAACTCAAGCTGGAGAAGATTTCGTCCTTTTTGAAGGACAATAGAATCAAAACTTTGGAGGAGATGGTCCTCAAGATCGTCTATGACCCTTCGAACGTCAAAGTAGCGGAGGAGATGATAAAGAAGAAGAATGTTGACATTTCCTCCTTGAGGAAACAATCTAAGCTCCCACCCACAGAGGACTCGCAGGCGAAGGAGATAGCAAAGAAAGAAGGCGAGAAGGATGAAATGCTCAAGCTGCTCATGGAGCAGAACACACAGTTCAAAGAAATGGAAGCTGATATGGAGAGATTATTAAAAGAGAAAGATCAGTTGAAACCAATGGAAGTCATTCCATTGAGTTCCATTCCGATTTCAGGAGCAAGCATGGCACCAATGACAGCAGTCCCATCCGCAACTCCATTGACATCCCAAGAGAAGACAACCGACTTGGCTAGATCCATGGAAAAGATGAACCTGCAGGAGACAGAGATCAACAGGCTTAAAAAGGAAGTTGAGAAACTTCAGGAACTCAAAAATTCTTTCCAGACCAGTCTCTCCAAGGAAAATCAGGTAACAGAGTAGCTCAAGTAGGAGCTATAGCAGCTCCAAAAGAAAATAGTGGCAGGGAAGACTTTGGCTGAGGTTAAAGAGAATGTATGGAAAAACATCACTAAGTCAATAAATGAGATATGGCCCATGATCCAAATAATGTCTGAGCATAATGAGTTGGTCCAGAGGAGCAAACAGGCCATTGAGAAGATCAGAGTAGAATTGGGAGACATGCCAACACAGGAAAATGAGATCATCAAGTTCCTC
This sequence comes from Picea engelmannii, assembly GCA_009831015.1. NCBI lineage: Eukaryota > Viridiplantae > Streptophyta > Pinopsida > Pinales > Pinaceae > Picea > Picea engelmannii. The sequence goes on from ML789630.1 coordinate 409,063, forward strand.
AATTCTAAGACTAGGGAAGAGCTGGAAGAGCTAAAGATTGAAGACAGAGCAGAGACCATCCTTGAGGTCAAAAGATTTTTGACCAAGAGAGGACTAATTCTTCAGCTGGAATAAAAGTTTCAGGTCATGGACCAGGGGGTACAAAGGTTCTTCAATAAGGTTGAAGCTCTCCAAAAGAAAGGTCTTCCTGGTCTGCAAGTGATAAATGATAAATTAATGACACTCCCAGACTACAAGAAGAGACTAGCCGAAGTGGCTAAGGATAGTTCAATGTTTGCTGGCATATAAGGGAGCATCACTGGTAAAGCATTCATGGATTCCCTTTAGTGTGACATCAGTATCCAACACGAGATTCGATACATATTCCTCACCAAGCCTATATTCACCAAGTATACAGAAATGGACAAAGTGTATCGAAGACTTCTCAAACTCAACGTGCCCAATCATCTCAGATGGGAAGAGATCTGTGATCTGATCGATTAGCAGATGAGTTGTCAAGGTCCAGTCACCTTTCCAATCAGATGAGGCCGTGCAAAGGCTTCATCAATGGTCTACCCAAAAATCATCGTGCAGTTACTCCAAGTCATCAAGCAGTTCCTAGATTTAGGAAATTTGTTAAATTAGTTAGGCTAAAAATAGATTTAGCACGTCCTGTTCATTTATGATAGGAACGTGTGTAATTTGAGTTATAAATACTTCACCTTTCGAAGTATTGGGGGTTGATGATATTCACACCCTGACGCTATTTAGACTGTAATATTTTTTAAGAGATCTTCCATAAATAAAAATGAGGCACTTTTACAGGATTCTTGCGTGTATTCACTGGTGATGTGTTTTTCTCTAAGTTGAATGTTATTCTCTCTTTGTAATCATCTTGTTTTCTAATTCTAATCTTTAAGAGTAATGAATGTTGCAATATTTATCTCGTATACCCTATTTCTGACTCGAAATATTTTAATGTTTTTCTTTTGGTGTTTTCAATAAAGGAATTCTTAACTACTTCTTTGTTGAAAGTATCTTGCTCATCTTTTCTGCTAATCATCATTTAAGCTACTAAAAGATCCAGTGATTATATTATCTCACCCTGTGAAAGTTTTTCCTTTGCGTTTCTGGTTTGTATTTCATATTTTATTAAACGCAGACCCCATAGCCCAATGGATGTGTAGAATGTCTCAACCAATTTGAAAAAATACTTTGACAACAAAACCGACCTATTTCTTTACCTAGCTTAATATCTAAAATTGGAAAAATAGCTAAATCATATAGAGAGATCCCTCTTTGAAGTTGGAAGGGCTATATCCCAGCTTCAAAAGTGGTTGGATAAAGTTACCTTTGTATATTTCTTCTGTTTTCAACCATTAGGAAATTTATCAACTGCTAACAGAAGGGACTGGATCAGTCACTTTGACATTCCTCAATGGAGGAATGGGATCGATCGATGGCAAAACTAGATCGACCACTTGTGTTTCATTCTACAAGGGAAGAATGGGGTCGATAGGTGGAAATAGATCGACCGCTTTGGTGTCACTCTCTAACAGGAGAGTGGGATTGACCGAGGATGAAAACAGATCGACCACTTTGGTGTCACTCTTTTGATGAAGAGTGGGGCTGATCGATGACAGAACTGGATCAACTACATGGGTTCATGGTTCAATCGAGGAGGAAACTATATTGACCACTTGATCCACCAGACTGATCGAGGATGGAACCGGATTGACCAGTCCATCAACCAACGATGGGTTGGAGGAAAGCTTACAATAACCTTTTGGAAGTTGAAAATTTTCCAATAGAGAAGAAGCCTCATCCATGCAAGGACAAAGGTGAGAGTAATGATTACCTTTACATAACATGCAAGGGAACTTGACAGTTTTCTTCTTTTTACCAACTTGAACATCACTAGTTGAGGGGGTATCATCGACATGACCGATAGAGGCCGATGACATGGAGGACCACATTTCTAAGACCTGGGTAAGACTGGGGCAATCCCTTAGAAAGTGGTCACCCTTACAAAGGCTGCATGGGAATTTGGGTTTTGTATTCTTCATTTTAATCTTGTTGACCTCATCAACACTCCCAGTACTATTAACAGTAACTGGTTTCTTAGAGCCAACATCTGATTTTGTTGGGGTTTTTTTCCTTTTCGGGTTCTTCTTCTTCTTCTCTTTTCGTTTCTTCTTCTTCTGATCAACCTGGCTACTTTCTTTAGAGCTTTCACTAGGAGAAGAAGGAGAAATGGAAGGAGACTTGATGGACGAAGAAGGCGAAAAGTCGACATGAGGTTGATGTGTGGGTGGTGTATTGACATCCAAAGTATTAGGTGCAACTGAAACATTGGGAGGATTCGGGATCACCGGAGTGGGGAACAACCAAACTAGTAATCCGATAGTGAGTCCTGGAAGACTCATTGTGGAAACATATGGAGGACCAAAGTTTCCAAATGAAGGAAAGGTATAAGGTTCCCCAAGAGAAGGGGTTCCTCCATTGATACTCCTAGGATTTGATGCCATTAACACTAACTCGACCTAAGTTCCACTAAGTAAAACAAACAACACATGCTAAGAATCTAAGAAGCAATCAATCAAACAAACTTTCCTACGATGAAACCACTAGTTGGTGATGAAATGCAACGTCGAGAGATCAAAATAGGAAGGGGCAGGGATAGAGCGGGTGGATCAGTTACATTGGTGACCTGCTTAACGGACTTACGCCTTGGTGCAAGCTTCCATGCAGTAATTGTGGATTTACCCTCCAAGGATCCCGAGTGAGTTTGACCAACATCTGTTCCAGGTACTGTGAATACTTTCCCCTTCACAGTCACCTTGTGTAAGAACCTAGAAATATAGGCCACTAAGGTTACCATCAACAACAATAAAGCCTGGGGGGACAGTCGACAGTCCGATACACACGCAAGGGTAGTGTATCTAGCCTGAAATCAACTCAAAAGGATTCCACTCATCATTGTGGGTATACCTCTGAGTGATCCTCGTAATATGTGCAATCTCTACACTGATATCAACAAAGCAAGGTGAGTAACTCTGCCAATATCAATGTGACCTTGTGCTTGACCCTTGTGTGAGAAGGGCTTCCCAGGACAAGATGTTGCAAATGGAATTTTAACACTCCTTAACACAAGATGTTATTGTGTGTTTGATAGCTTTGGAAAGTTATCCTTTCAACCTATTCCAAATCCCTACACCTTGAACTAATGTAGGTTTGCTAACAAAGATGTAAAAATTCTGATAAATTTTAGTTAAGCATTGATTTTAATGGTTGTTGTTTACTCAGAGAGTGTATGAAAGTGAAACTGATGGAATGATGACTCAATTCCCAAAAATATGCATGAAATATGATAAGAAATCATTTCTTTTCAATGAATATCTATTTAAGGGAAAGAGGAAGAGTCATTTTCACTATCAAACACTTGATAAGGAATTCCCTCAATCAATTTTGTCCTCAATCAAATCCAATATGATGCTACAACATTTCAGAAATGCAAACTAATATGAAAACTAATCATTAAGATGTACTTTTGTCATTTTCATGTGAATGATGATCGATTCAATGAAAAACTTGTCCTACCAACTACCCTTTTAGATCAAGGAGATTCAGACAAGAATATGCAGATTTTGCACAAACAACACACCCTTTTGTAATCAAATAAGAGAAAGAAAATCAAAAATGCAAAAGGAAGGAGAAAGAGATTTGATCATATGACCTTGAAGAACCAAATGAGAAGAGTTACAGACTTCAAATGTCCTTCACTAGAGTTCCTGCTCATTCAGATAGGAGAGAAGAAAGCAGGGGATTGATTTCAAGCTCTCAATAGCAAAAACTCAAAAAGAATGAAGAAGGGCATAAAATCTGAACAAAAATGTGTTTACTTCTCAGGATGAAGGATGTTAGAGGTCAAAGGAAGAATGATTGAATCACAAAACAACTCAGCAAGTCAAAAAATAGGGTTTTGACCTCCAAAAATTGCAATTTTTGAAGAGATTTTGGGAAAAAGAGGGTTGGTGCTCTAGTATAAGAGCCACCAGAGCATTATAAAGCTCTGTTCAGTAGCTTAATGGAGCGTTGGTGCCCTGCTAACAAGGCAGGGGAGCGCTGGTGCCCAAAAACTCACAAAAATGTCCAAAAAAGCTTAAAATTCAGTCAAATTTTGACAAACAAGATGAGTATGATGGGGTGAAGAGTCAATCAGCAAATGCAATCAGATAAATGGGGTGAACAAGTTCTGAAAAAAATCAGGTAAGACAAGGTCTATGAGGATAAATCAAAATAAGAAGTTTTGATTCGATTCCCCAGAGGAGTCGCCAGTTTCTGTTGTAGGAAAATCTCCCTGTGGACAGGTAGATTGCCTCAAAGAGATAGACCCTAAACTCTAATACAAAAAGTGCTTAACGTGGAAACTGACTTCCTTTCAAATCTATACAAACTAACACATGAGAAGGAAGGACAATATAGGTACCTTTTCATCGATGTTTGTCCCTGCACGCTTCGAGTTGAGCTCCAATCTTTCGCTCCTCGATAATCCCTATAGACAAACAAAGTACGACCACTTCCTACTCTATCAAGATTAGTCCGAAATAGATCTATCTACTAAAGAGACAAATTAATGTGATATTGAACATGAATTAGAAAGAAACAGGCCAAGCAATTTATATTAATGAGGACAAAACATTGCTTACAGTCGTAGATGGATTGTAGCAGTTTCGTCAAGTCCTCCTTGTCTAAACCTTGCTAAAAAGATCCACGATCTGAATGATGATAGCTTCACTAATTTCTCCCTATGAGATCATAGGTCTCTTTCTTCCAAAATATCTCTGTTCCAGCACCACTTATAAGATCATAAGTTTGGTGTGATTCTCTCTTTTCTAGTCCTCTTTCACCATTAGAAAGCTTGCTTATATAGCCTTGGAGAGGCTTTAACCACTTGAGATATCCTTGGGGAAGTTGAGGATTTGCCTCCTTCAGTTGAGGATCTGCCCTAAGATCATGGCTAGACTAGGGATTCAAATCCAACTACCTTCCAAGAATGAAAGGATCCTTCCCCTATTCATCTCAACAACTTAACCACTGCCTAGAATAGGTAGCGCTCCCTCAAAAGGATCATCAGAGCGTTGTAGCACTCCCTAGTAGGATTTAGGGGGGCACCAACACTCTCAAAATCCATAGATCTCCCTCAAAAGGTCCAGGGGAGATTTATAATGCTCCCAGACAGTGTAAGGGGGAGCGTTGACGCTCCCAGAAGAGGTATAGAGGAGTGCTCTCCTCCAAAAGCTAGTTTTTGAGGTGCTTTTAGATGGCAAAAGGTTTGCAAGCCTGTTGACTCATTTATCCTCTTCGAAATCAAATGTTTGAGGTGTTTCAAGTGTCTTTCTCATGTCATTATAGGCATTACATAGGCATCATGGCAGCATGCTTTCTTTGACACTTGCGACACTTGCGACCTTGTGAGCAAAATGTGACACTTGTGACACTATGTAAGTGAGTAATTTTGATGTGTAACACAAATATGATAGATGGGGAATTGGAGTTTGTAGATGGAATATTTTGGAAGAATTAAGAGAGCATGAAGTTCAAGTGAGATAGTTGCAAGTAAGCCTTCTTTGGTTGAGTCAAACTGTAATCAAGATCTACCTACACAAGGAGACCTCATTTGTTATTTTAAAATGGATCGAAGTCGCGAATTACTAGAGTTACTAAATACTCTAATAATTAGTGCTAAAGACAACATAGTCAAACTTCAAAAATATATTCTTTAATCAATTCTAAATTGTTTGCAAGTGACACAAGATAAAGTTATACTTCTTCAAGATCAATCCCAACTATTGAATGATGAGTTGATAGATCTCAAAAATCAACAACTTGTGAAGTTTCCTGAACTAATTTTTGTTCAGAACAATCCTCTCTATGATGATGAAGATGATGATGCTGATGTTTTGGATCAACATTCAGTGAAGGATCAACTCAGTAAGACAAATTTAGAAGCAATTTCAAACGAAAATGAAGGTATTTTTGAGGCTTCATTTCAAGATTTTTCTTTTGAATTTAGTGAAGAAAATATTTCAATGATGGTGCAACATATAGTAAATACACTTCCACAGATTTCAAAACAACAGGTTCAAAATACTCTTTCCAAGTCCATCATTAGACCTTGGGAAGAAATCATTTACAACAAGAATAGAACAAGACTTGGTTATGAGAAGGAAGTTACTTTTCATATTCCCGATTATTCCAAACAAATCCAGTTCCAAAGTGCAGGATTCCTTCAAGAAGTCTCAAATTACCCTATTCAAGTTCAACATCAAAATGCAAAGTTCCAACATTGTAATCGAGTTGTTCACAAGGAAAAGCAATGTTTTGATCTCCATCTTTGCTATCATTGTGGAAAGCATAACCATTCTTCAGACAGATGTTCAATACTGAAGAAACCTACAATATTGAAGATTCACTATGAGTGGATAGATCCTTGGAAATGGTCATCAACAACCAAGCAATTACATAATTCTTACCGTAGAATTAAATCTCGAGTAAAGACCAAACTTCCAGCACATAACATTTTTGTACCTCACATAAGTGGTCCCCTTATGGTGTAGCTTTCGAGCATGACCCTCATGAGATGAGATAACATGTGGTTGTTTCCACATGCCCACTTTGTCTTGAACACAAATGGAACATGTATGGTAATCTCTTGAGCCTAGAAGAGGGAGTACAATGATGCAACTCTTCTATACCTTAAGGGGGGCGAGGGGGGGAGCGGAAGTTCAGAGTTAAAGTGAAGATGGTTCAAGAAACCACATGAAGTCTCTCCTTTCAACTAAAAAGGGGGGGAATTGATGATGGAATTGAATATGGTTTTCAAATCGAAATTTTCGACAACAAATATGTTAGATGGGAAACTGGAGTTTGTAGATGGCATATTTTGGAAGAATTATGGTTCAATGAATTTCAATTAAATCATACACATTATACACTGGGATGTTGTTGGAAACCTAAACGTGTCAAAATTGGTTAGTGGTCATCCAAAAACCATGAGATACATGGTATCAATTTGTTAGTGGTTATCCCAAACCACAGATTCAGAGAGCACTTTAGTGATACACTGATAGTAGAGCAGTGATACTACATGTTCACCAATTAGCAGAAGACATCATATTCTTCTAGCTCAAATACTTGGAAAAATGATCTAATTGGGAAGCAATCAAGGAATGTTCATATACTGCAACTATTCACTTCCATATCTCATCTCTCTTCCAGTTCATTTCAGATAAACCATTAAACATCTATATTGGCAGTTTTTCAGGAAGTTCTTCATTGAGGATAAGCTCAAGAGCTTTAGTATGAAGACTTGGAAATGATACCTATTTGTTTATGCTTCATTGCTGGTATTCTTGATCAAACTTTTGATTGAGGGGGGAAATGTTAGCCTATGTCTTACCTTACCAATCACTAAGTCTAATTGTCACCTATATTTGTATTATTCATTTAGGATATTAGTAATATATCCTCAAGTGATGACTAATGAGTTAATATTTCCTAGCTTAGTCATCATGCATGATTTTAGGATCTAGAGAAAATATCTCTATGAGGTGGCAACACCCATTGTACTATAAATATGTAATGTTGGTAGTAGGATGAAGTGGGAAAGAAAGTGTGCACAAAGAATAATGACAGTTGGAAGAGAAATCATGGAAAATAAAGTGTGCACAAACAAGAAGGATAACTGGAAGAGCAATCGTGGTAAAGAAAGTGTGCAAGAGGAAAGCAAGAACTAGTAAGAAGCACATCACGCGTGCATGCAAGAAGCATGAGACAACTCGAAGGAAGAAAAGCATTCATGCAGAGAAGGAAGACCTAACAATAATAGGGTTAGGATTTTTGTAAGGATTTTGTGTAAATGGTTGAAGAGTCCGATAGATATAAATATAGATACACAGGTATCGTAGAGAGGTTCGGTTAGGTTTGGTTCACTATTTTTGTAGAGGTTAATATGATATGTAATGTTTTTTTATTAGATGCATTATTTTTGTAAAGAAATTGAGCTAAAGCAGAGGAGAGAAGGTATATCTTGAGGATTATATCGCAGGCTAAGGAGCCTGGTGTGATCTAGTTTGCCTGACATAGATCTTACCCATATGAGGAGAGTTGTAAGCACATGGCACGAGAATTGCATAACTGCCATAATAAGAGATCCAAGAGACAAATCTTTGTGGACGTAGCCCAGGAGGGGGTGAACCATGGTAATACATGTGTAATGTGACAGATGCATTCATATATTTGTCATACTTTTAGTAGATAAATACTATTTGTAATGAATGAATGAGTTATTATGTTGCTTGGTTATTTGATGTTGTGATATCAAGAAAATATGCCACGGAGGTCAAAATATAAAAGAGAATTACATTATTTCACAACACAAATTATAATAAATGGTTCAGAATATAGATCCCATATCTCTCGCTCAATCCTAGGCTATAAACACATGAGTCTTACAACCACCCATTTAAAGCTATCTCGAGTGAGACTACACAGTGAATTCTGTGTACTATGTTTCCTTCTAGTTTACCAGAAGGGCCGATAGTTTTCGTCTTTTTTGGTATCCTTAAAGATATCAACCCTGGGTCAATGATGTCGATAGTAGAGAAAAGTCATCCATATAAACCAACAAATGGTTATGTTATTGTTGTAAGAGGAACAAGACATGACTGAGTAGATGAGATAGAATACATGAGAAAAGAATGAGTGAAACCAGAAGACTGTTGAGCCATTAGAAGGGAATTTTAAGACCATGGAACCCCATGAAAGCAGAAATCGAAGGCTGGTTGAGAACCAAAGAGCTAGAATTTTCCCAAAAAGACAATAGAAACCCCAACATCACACCTCACAAATATCTAGATAAACACGTGCTTATGGATTTATAAGAAGTCTTTTTCTATGATTTTCCCCACCTACTGTAGGAGTGGATACTAAGGTTGAAAGATAACCATGAGATGAACTAGATATGATAGCTAGATTGGACCCCAGTACAGGTTGAGAAGTTACAACAAGTGAACAAAAAATTCACCCACGCAGTCGAATTTTGGCTTGACAATATTGTGGTAGGCTTCATCATAGAGTTTGCAGTTGTCACAATGAAGTCATATAGCGTAGAAGAGAAGGAATTTGTATGCGAACCCCATGGAAGGTACATTCGATCACTATATACTTCTATTAAAATACTGCTATATAAAAAAGGTGTAATGATAATGGAATCAGACAACTAGACTTCCCTATGTGCATGGGGGAAGGGGGGAAGCACTGATAGAGAAAGGATAAATGGATGAAGGTGAGGATAAAGGAAAGGAGGAGGAATTATTGAACCTGATCTTGATGGATGACAACCAACTTAAGTGGATATTGGCATCACTAGGAACAACGCATAGTGGAGTACCCTACCAATATAAGGTGAATACCAAGAAAAGAACCATTGCCACAAGGGAGGGCTTGGCAGGTGATGAGGAAGAGGTAGAGGATCTATGGGTTGTGGAGAATATTGAGGAAATATTGTGCACAACCTATGAGTGAAAAACAAGAGGCCCAAGAATGGGAGGAGAAGATAGTCATCCTTTCCATATTAATGTCAGTGTGGAACCCATAAAATCATGTGCAACCAATACACCAAATAGAACACCACCGTTAAGACAAACGAAGTTCGGAGGAAGTACGATAGCAAGAAGTACATCTACCACAGGAGCAACAACTAGGGGATCTAGTTCATGCTGTACTAGTCAAGTATATACACCGCACGACATAGGTAGCACTTCAGTATTTAGAATGGAAGGACATGATCCCACTATCATATTACCAGAATTTCGAGGAGAAGAAACAGAAGATCTTGAGAATCATTTGCTCATTTGTGCAAAGATCTGGGAGGCAAAATAGATCACTGATGAAGATACCAAACTTGTGTAGTTAGCGATCACGCTAAGAGACCATGCACTAGACTGGTACATGCGTCTTGACATGAATAGTGCCCCTAGGATGACAAGGACACTAGAACACATTAAAAAGCTACTGATTAATGAGTTCCAAAATCCAATGTTAGAGGATCAGTACATGAACGAAATGATTGAGATAAGACAGAATATAGGAGAGTCTATATGGGAAATTGACCAGAGATTCAAGTGACTGAAGGGGAAGTTAAAATACCCTATGACTGAGATGCAACACCGACACATATTTTTCAACTCACTACTCCCACACCTAAAATATCTCTTATGAAAGAAGAAGTTTCAAACGCAGGCCGAGGATCTACAGGCAGCCTTGTAGGTAGAAGAGAACCAATACTAGTAGACGGACCCAGCTATTGAAGAATTGAAGGAGGATTTGAAGAACCTAACATTTCAATTGAATCAAAATAAGAACAAGGAAAAATGAGAAGTCATTTGGTGTGTTACATGCAGGATGGAGGGACACCACAAGAATGAATGTCTAACATCCATGCAGTATATGGCAACAGGCATGCCAAACCTACTACCACAGGGAGGATTATGGTGCAAAATGTGCAAGAAACTAGGTCACAACCCTTATCACTACACTATGATGCATAAGTACCAGAAAGTTCCAAAGAATTATTATTGCACCTTTTTTAAGTCGGTAGGCCACGATGATAAAGATTGCAGAAACATGGAGTTGATGTGGGAGAGAACATCAGATGCCTATAGGGTACAGGCTAAAATGATGACTGGGTAAGCAGTGCCATAGTTCAATCAAGCCCCAACTCCATACAACACTGCACAGTAGTAGTACAATACAACACAACAACCATATATTAATGTACAACCACAGTACAACTCAATGCAACCCCAATATAATACCACGCAACATAATGAGGCACCACAGTACAACATGCTGTGAGGGGACCGATCAAGCTATCAAGGAGGAGGATGAGATAGAGGAGGGTTTGAATGTGGCAGAGGACCCGTCACATGTCACAACTGTTAGCAACCAAGACATTATGCACAAGAATGCCCACTACCACTAGCGAATTGTATGTATTGTCACGCATCAGATCATGAGACAAAGGAATGTCCGACACTATTAGTAAATATCCAAGAAAAGAGGAACCAGAGCAAACAAAATGTTCAATGGATTTCAGCCGAAGAAAGGGAGGATGGACGAAACATCAATATAGTCACCTATGGAGGAACGAAGATAAGAAATGACATAGTCCGATCAGAACCCGCACAAAACCAATGGGTAAAGAAGAACACCGAACCAATAAAGTAGTTCGATGCACCCAAAGAAAAGGAGACTTTTAATGAAGCCAGGCAAGAATTTTAAGATATGGACACAACGTCAACTTCCACTGTGTAACTAGTCCATGAAGCCCCAAAATATGAAATGTTTCCATCATTGGATCATACCAACGGAATTCCACCCAAGGGACAAGTAAGTACTATCAAATAATTTTTTCAATCATGCAAAAAAATGGTAAGTGATCCTTCATCTGTGAAAATACTGAAAAAAAACTAAGAGAAATGTAGCAATGAGATGGAACAAAATCTAGAACCAAAAATTGTCAATCATCTACACACAAGAAGAAGAACAAGTAGGGAATTTAGACTGAATGCTAACATTGGGGATTTCAATATGGGAGACATCATACTGGACCTTGGATCTGAAGTGCATGTGCTACCCAAGAAGACCTAGCAATTCATGGGAGAGCCAACATTGGGATACTTAAATGTCCAATTAAAACTAGGAGACCAACATAGGGTCCTACCAATAGGGAGACTGAAAGGAGTAACAGTAGATCTTGACGGAGTGTGCACTAAAGCAAATATTGAAGTCATCGAAATAGTAGATGGGATGACACTATACCTGACACTACTCGGTCTGGATTGGGTGTTTGAAAACCAGACCATAATTAACTTGAATACAAGAGAAATGACATTTGAATCTGGAAATTACAGGGTCATAGTAGCACTAGATCCATCAGAAGTGGAGAGGTTCGTAGAACCCACTTGCCTGAACTTAGAGGAGATCAACCAGTTGTACAGAACAATTGCGCGTGAGGAGGATTATGTAAAATAAACTGCAGACAGGGTACTCAGTTGGCATAACATTAATTCATGTGCAACAGATTTAGACACTGGGTTAGAAAACTGGCAGCAGAGACTACACGAAGTATCCACGAGAAGATGTGCAAGAATAGACTGCATAGTATGGTGGATAGGCATAGAAATCAAAGAACCACCCAAATTCCATGGAATAAATGATTTGGAAACATTCTTGACACAATATGAAGATGAAGTACTAGAGAACCAGAGGCTACTAGCACTGGATTTATCACTCAAGGCCACACCTGCAAGATGGTGGGGTGCACATAAGGAGACTATCACAAAATGGTACCAATGTAAGTAGTTACTGCACATAAGGTTCAACATAGAACAGAAAAACAACAAACAATAGAGATATGAGGGACTAGGGACACTAGATAAACACTTGGAGGAGTCCCAAATGTTGTGGAAAATGACACCACCAGAGGAATGGCTTCATCATTTCATTCACACTTTAGAAGGCATACCAGCGAACTGGTATACATGTTAGGAATTGCACAAAGGAACTATAACATGGACAACATTGCAACAAAAATTTACCATCACCTTCTCATTCGAGCATGAGAAACCCAACATAGATGCAGCCTTGAAATGAATCAGAGGAATCATATTCATTGAAGAACCGAAAATAGAACTTATTACCGAAGAGCAGCAACGAAAGAAGAAGACATTCAAGGAACTACTATCATGTTACCATGTAAAGGAGGAAGCACTAGATGAATATGACCCGTGCAACATTTAGATTGAAGAAGTAGAAGGTGAAAGAGATGTGAAGGGACCACCCATAGAATCCAAATTTATTTCCGCGCCATTCAGGGTAAAGAAAGTTAACATCAGAACAACTGAACATCCCAAAATGGCCAACATTTGATACTACTGGGATGAGCCAACAATAGAAAGCATCACAAAATTGTTGCACAAGTACAACGACTTATTTCCTACAACATTTATAGAGATGAAGGGTATAGCAGGAGAACTAAGAGAGATGAAGATACCTCTCAAACCCGAAGCAAGGCCGATTAGAAAGATACCATATATACTGAACCCCATATACAAACATAAAATTAAAGAGAAGATCGACTGAATTCTCGAAGCCAACATAATCGAGTCAGTCAAGGAATTAGAATGGATGAGCATGATGGTCATACAGGACAAGAAACAAAGAAGAGGTATTAGTATATGAGTTGACTTGAGGACTTTGAATGATTCATGCCTACATGACCCATTCCCTACACCTTTCATGGATGAAGTGTCATATAATGTTGGGGGACACGAAGCTTACTCATTCACTGATGGATTCTCAGGCTACCATCATATTAAAATAGCACAAGAGGACATAAACAAGACCATGTTCATGACATAATGGGTATCTTACCAATATATAGTCATGCCATTTGGAGTGAAGAATGCACCATCAATATTCTCCAGAGTGGTTATCGCAAAATTTAAAGAATTCATCCATTAGTTTCTCGAAGTATACCTGAATGACTGGACAGTGTATAGTCAGTTGAAAAACCATGTGGAAGTTTTACACTTGATTATAGAATGATGTAGACAGTTTTAGATATCACTAAACATAAATAAATGTATATTTGCAACACTTTTTGGGATACTATTGGGCCATATAGTATGAAAACAAGGGTTATTGGTCGATCCAGCAAAGATCACAGTTATCGTTAATTTACCAACAACAAAAATAGTCTGTCAGCTACGAGCGACGCTAGGACACACATGATACTATAGGAAATTCATCAAAGGATATGCATTGATCATAGCACCAATGGAGAGACTTCTAAGGATGGATACAAAGTACCAATGGAACGATAAGCTTCAACATGGTCTGTATACCCTGAAGGAAAATATAGGCACTGAACCGATATTAGTATTTCCAGACTGAGGAAAGAAATTCCATGTGCATGTAGATGCATCAGGGATAACACTTGGAGCTATCTTAGCATATCCAGGCGCAGGAGACTTGGATCACCCGATATTATTGGAAAGAAGAAAACTATATGACTCAAAACATAATTATAACATGACAGAAAGAGAAGGCCTAGCTATGGTTTACACACTGCAGAAGTTCAGACACTACCTATTGGGAAAACATTTTAAGATGTTTACAGATCACTCAACCCTGAAATACCTAGTCAACACACCAGTGTTGGGGGGGAGAATTTGTTGATGGTTACTTTTATTTCAATAATTTGACTTCAAAGTAATAGTCAAGCCAGGAAAACTGAAAGCAGGACTTGACCACCTATTATGGGTCACCAATGGAGAAGAACCCAAAAACTTAGAAGAAAATTTTTCGAATGCACAATTATGCTTAGTACAGATTGCTGATGACTACTTCACAGATATCATCTAGTACTTGAGCATAGGTATCACGCCACAGGAATATACCACTGCGTAGAAGAAGAACTTGGTAGTTCATGCAACCGACTATCAACTGATCGCGGGCCATCTATATAAAATGGGCACAGATAGCATTTTACGAAGGTACGTGTTAGAGCACGAATGACCAATAATTTTAGAAGAATCCCACGAGGGATTGGCAGGAGGACACTATGCAGGAAAATATACCATGTAGAAGGTACTCCACACAGGATTATGGTAGCCAACAATTCACAGAGACTCGAAAGAGTACTGTCAGGGATGTGATCTCTGTCAAAGAGTAGGCAAACCCAACAGAAGGGACGAGATGTCATTACGACTACAAGTGACATTACATGCATTTGATAAATGGGTAATAGACTTTGTGGGACCAATTAACCCACCAAAAAAAATAACAGGGGCAAGATACATCATTACCACGATGGAATACCTAACAAGGTGGGAAGAAGCCACACCAGTAAAATACTATAGTTCAGAGACATCTGCACACTTATTATTTGAACAAGTAATTACTAGGTTTGGGTGCCCAAGAGTTTTGATGAGCGACCAAGGCACACATTTCATAAATATCACCATCCGCACGATGCTCGAAGAGTTTGAAGTTCACCACCAGAAAATCACACTGTATCATCCACGGGCGAATGGAACAGTAGAAGCATTCAACAAAATTCTAGAGAACACAGTGACAAAAATATGTAACATCAACATAAATGATTGGGACCTCAAAGTACCAGTAGTATTATGGGTGTATAGAATGACATGCAAAAAGTTGACAGGGCACACACCATTCAAACTAGTCTACGACCAAGAAGCAGTAGTTCCATTAGAATTTTATGTACCCAGCTTACGCATAGCAGCTATCACACAAATGACAGAACATGGTGCAATAAAGGAAAGACTAAACCATCTATTAGCAATGGAGGAAGACTGAATACTGGAAGGATTCCATCAACAAGTGCAGAAGGCTAGAGATAAAACATGACACGATCGACACATTAAGAAAACGACTTTCAAGGAAGGATATCTAGTATTGCTCTATGATAGCAAATTGTTCCAGCACCCAGGAAAGTTGATAATGTCAGGAGTTGTACAGTTAAGAGATTTAGCAGGCACATACCTCAGAGGAATGATCAACAGGAGCCGATTGAAGATGTATAAGGAAATTCAACCACCCACCGCGTAGTAAAAAAAAATAAAAATCCACATGATGCTCAAAACACGAATGCAACAAAGACAATGACAATGGTTACATGCCAAAGTAAAATGAGCGGGAAACGAAAATTCAGCCAAAAAAGGATGAAATTACATCACTAAGTGGAATTAAGGCATGACAAGGATTGATGGAACATCACATTAAACACGCCAACTGGAAACAACAAAGTAAGCATAATGGCAAGTATGAAATTGTAGCAGATGCATTGAACCCACAGTTATGGTGCATTAATCACATCATGGAGGAAGCGTCCTCAATTAGGGTCATGACAAACCCATACAACATGCAAGCATGGAAGAAACTAGTCTATTTGCAAAAGGAAAACATAGAGAAAGAGCAACATCGGCCCGAATAGAAAAAGTGAGACCACAGAGCTCACCGCAGTCCTCCAAACTCAAAAAACATCTGACACTCACCACTATGGCACCACCGAAGTCCATCAAACCAAGCCAAACAGGCAGACTGACTAGGGTTCAAACTAGATCATGAGGACTGCTAGAAGAAAAAAAGAAACATAAACTGGAGATCGTCAATATTGATGATATCCCATCCCCAAAGATAACATCAGTGGACTCTACACCAATACTGGAAGATATTTGGTAGCCACAAGTAGAGGCCATGAAAGAAGACACACCAGCAGTAGCGCAGGAACCTCAGAACAAGGAAGCGAAAATCCAACAGGAAGTGCAACCCAAAAGCACTGAACCAACCGTAGAAGTTAATGGAACAACATAGAATCAAGGATCAGAGGGGAAACTAGACGAGTCGCAGGAACCTAACCTAGGTCAACCAACATAAGAGATCACGGGAACTACCTCGGCTTGGCCAAAATGGCTTACGGGGGAGCAACCAAGAGTTGTTGGAACTTCATACCAACCCCTACAGTAGGAAGACAGAGTTCTGATACTGAGCTCACCTCACAAGAAACTGATAGTAGAAATTGTGCTACCACACATACCAGAGGGAGTACAGGTAGAGCCACAGCTACTGGGTCATGTGGGGAAGCTCAAATATTCCAACCATGATGTATCAGACAAAACCAAGTACTTGGAACTCATGCCGAGGGTTTTTATGCAGAACATAGTGGTCAACAAACTTGGAGAAACAATTAGCCAGCCACATCAGTGGGCAATTAGACTTGATAGAACAGGAATTTTAGGGTTTCTCAAACTCCCACATTTTGGCAGAGGCTAGTACACGACAACATGTGTTAAGAAATCATTAGAAGTCATGCATGGAGGGGCTATATGGCTGGAAAAACCCATCCCCATAACTATTGAGATTATTGCACAAATAATAGGACTACCCAGTCGAGGTATTGATCCCGCGCTGATTCTGAATGATAAATCCAAGGAGAAAGGGTTAGCAGAGGAAATGAAGAATAAATATGGTACCACTAGGGGGACAAGAGGCATTATAATCAAACGGACCAACAATGCAGCGAAACAACTGGGCGCAAATATCTTCTCCTGTAAACTGTTAAGAAAATGCTTCCAAGATGAAGTACCGACAGGAGTCATCGTAGTTGCAACTCAATGTGCAGAAGGCACCTTCATGATCTAGGTGCCTTATATATTAAACTTGTTCCAAGTGGACTACAGAGATGTGCAGGAACTTGATACATAATTCTATTACTCATGGCCATTCACCCTCATAGCCTTCATGGGATGCCATGAACCAAAGTATGCATTTTTTTCTACTAGACCACTACTAGCGGGAGCGAGATATATATTACTGAGATCTGGGCCACAGGCCAAGCATAAAAGGTAAAATGGAATCATCTTTGAAGCATACCTATAGGACATACAAGATTCTATTAGTTGGTGATAGAGAATAACACTAGAAGCTGTCACGCGATATGGGGACATCGCTAACTTATGGGCTACACATCAACCCATATGGATACAACCAAGGCAGGATCCAGATAAACAGTGGCTATCGATGCGCTACGGCATCACAGAAGGTGATATATACATGGTCATCAATGAATGGCCTAATGCATGGAGGATCCCATATATTCTCTGGGAAGTACTAGAAGGACTTGCAGAAGGAGAAGCAGCGTAGGCAGAAACACAGCCTCCGTAAATCCCAGTTCCCAAGAATCCAAGGACGAGCCAAAATAAACCGACTCATGTGAATGAAGGGTCAAAGAAGACAGGAACCCAAAAGGGGCAGAAAGAGACCAATGAATAGCTGAAACAAGATAAGGGAGTGCAGGAGACTGCCCAAAATCCCATCACACAGGAACCAAGGGGAACTAAGAGACCATTTGTACAGGCTACAGGTGCGTGCAAGAAATAAAAGGTGTAATGAACATCACTGGACTATACGATCGCGGAGGACAATGGAGAAATGATCGTCAGAATGGCCGAGGATTGTTTAGTAGAAGACTTTGATAATGTATCACTTCATAGGGATAATCTGCAAAAAGAGATGGCAGAAATAGGATAGCTCCTCGAGACACTCATGGAGGCCCAGAGAGTAGGTAGCAGCAGAGGCATAGAGTCTTTGTCAACACAAACCAAAAAAAGAGTGGAGGTAGAAAAAGGAGACCCAGTCCTCCCAATGCCACACACACACGCAACAGTCTTCATAAAACTGAGCATGCTACGAATGGATGAAATCATGGGACATACACCAGTGAAGGATTTGTACCACATTCGATTGGTCTTGAAACGGATGCCATTGATCCGGATTATTTTCGGCACGAAATGAGAGCGGAGATATAATAAAGAAATGCACAGAGATATTGCAGATATTCAATAATATAACAGAAATGTATCAGAGATGCAACCATAAACACAGATATACAGTAATACATGATTTCTATTAATCAAAGAAATGTACAGAGACTGCAAAAATACAGAGTGAAAGACTTGCTAGAATGGTGGCAGGTTATCTCTGAGAAGAGATGTGACGGCTACTCGCATTCGCAAGAAGATGGTTACAATGAGGCTCTGGAGGTCTTTTTACAATAATCGGGAATGCCAAAAGTCCTAGACATCCAAAAACCTAACCCTAGGAGATGAAGCGCCAAA
>ML789630.1:429745-444041 GCA_009831015.1 Picea engelmannii
ATCAAAGAAATGTACAGAGACTGTAAAAATATAGAGTGAAAGACTCGCTAGAATGGTGGCAGCTTATCTATGAGAAGAGATGTGACAGCTACTCGCATTCACAAGAAGATGGTTACAATGAGGCTCTGGAGGCATTTTTACAATAATCGGGAATGCAAAAATTCCTAGACATCCAAAAACCTAACCCTAGGAGATGAAGCACCAAAAGTCATGTGGGCCCCGTTTGGGTAAGTTGGTGCATCAGCTTCCTGGGGTCGTAACTTTTGCATACGATCTCCGTTTTAGGCGTGTGATAGCTCGTTGGAAAGGTATCATAGAGGAGATTCATTTTGGGGGATCAATTATTCCTTTTTCTATAATTGAGAACCTCGATCTCGAAAAAACTTCATTTAGGCCCTCAAAATGGCCCCAGAAGTTAAAACCTGCTAAAAATAGTAAATTGCCAAAATGGCCATAAAACTATTTTGAGACATTTGGAAAAGGTGGGTGGCCCCTGATATCCACCTGGATCATCCATCAAGGGCACTGTACAAATTGTAGGTTAGCATTGACCACAAGATACAGTCTCTAGCACATAAAAACATAGTCGAGCTACAAAAAGCAACAAAGAAGTGGGAAGTGCGGGAGAAATATTGTGAGTAGACCAAATCTGAAACTCAGGAGGAGATAGAACACATGAATGAATTATAACATAGAGTGCGAGAAATTTTTGGAAAACTTCCGAGCACTACGCACGGAAACAAACTCCCAGCCACAAAAAAGATCGGCCAGATTGTGCAAGAAATTGCTCGATACCAAAAGGAGATCGAGGATCTTCGAGAATAGCTCACACCAAAAACTACATCGACAGTAAAGGAGAAAAGGAGGTAGGCAACAATAGTGCAAATATAGGAGATGGAGAAACATGTTAGCACGACAATTGACTTGCTCGACAAAGAAGTGCAACTTTGGACAAGACTGGAGGAGGATCCACAAGTTCAACGCTGGGACAAGGAAGAAGAAAGGATCAATGCAATGATACAAGATCTCAAACAGAGGAAAAATACCATACCAATCCCAGAATGCGTCAAGGGGACACAAGAGTTGAAGAAGATGCAAGAAAAAATTATCACTGTGCAAACACAGAAACAAGAGCATTAGGCTCAAATAGAACCACTATAGGAATGAGTAGAAGAAGTACTCACAAAATAAGAAGCAGCTAGAACACAGATGGCATAGACACAGAAAGAATGTGCAGGATTACTGAGCGACGAAGTGGAAGTTCAGGTAGTGGATACCATTAAGGATATGACTGCACAGGAACTAATAAAGGTAGAAGAACTAAGGGAAACATTCAAGATGATCATCGAGGAGATCGAGGCAGCTCTGCAATATTAGGCGACTCGAGACGAGTTACATGTCAGTGTTGGGGGCTTGTTGGTAGTAGGATGAAGTGGGAAAGAAAGCATGAACAAATAAGAATGATAGTTGGAAGTGAAATCATGGAAAAGAAAGAGTGCACAAATAAGGACAACTAGAAGATAAATTTTGGTAAAGAAAGTGTGCAAGAGGAAGGCGACAATTGGTAAGAAGCACATCACGTGTGCATGCAAGAAGGAGGCAATAGATGGAAGGAAGAAAAGCACACATGCAGAGAAGGAATACCTAATTATAGTAGGGTTAGGGTTTTTGTAAGGATTTTGTGTAAATGGTTGAAGAGCCCGATAGATATAAATATAGATACGCAGGTATCATAGAGAGGTTTGGTTAGGTTTGGTTTGCTATTTTTGTAGAGGTTGTTATGATATGTAATTTCTTTTATTAGATGCATTGTTTTTGTAAAGAGATTGAGCTAAAGAGAAGGAGAGAAGGTAGATCTTGTGGATTAGATCATAGGCCGAGGAGCCTGGTGTGATCTAGTTCACCTGACATAGATCTTACCCATCTAAGGAGATTTGTAAGCGCATGGCGCGAGAATTGTAGAACTTCCATAATAAGAGAGCCAAGAGCCAAATATTTGTGGGTGTAGCCTAGGAGGGGGTGAACCATGGTAATACATGTGTAATGTGATGGATGCATGCATATATTTTTCATACTTTTAGTAGATAAATACTATGTGTAATGAATGAATGAGTTATTATATTTCTTGGTTAATTGTTGTTGGGATATCAAGAGAAGATGCCACAGAGGTCAAAATATAAAAGAGAATAAAAATAGTTCACAAAATTTTTTATAATAAATGGTTCAGAATGAAAATCCCATATCTCTCGCTCGTTCCTAGGCTGTAAACACATGAGTCTTACAACCACCCATTTAAAGTTATCTCGGGTGAGACTGTGCAGTGAATTCTATGTACTGTGTTGCCTTATAGTTTACTAGAAGGGTCGATAGTTTTAGGCTTTGTTGGTACCCTTAAAGATATGAACCCTGGGTCAATGACACAGGTAGTAGAGAAAATATGTCCAAATAAACCAACATGTAACATTGGTGTGAATACATTAAGTGTTGTCTTGTGAGCCTTTTCAGTCATATCATTGTTCTTGTGCTTTTCACTATTCACCTATCCAGTTGAAATTAGAAATTCAACACAAAGTTTTACAAATTGGAAGGCTTAAAGGTGCGACAATAGACTTGGATGGAGTGTGCACTATAGAAGATTTTGAAATAATAGAGATAGTATATGGAACAACACCTTATCTAAAATTTCTTGGATTGGATTGGGCATTTGATAACTAGGACATAATCAAGATGAAGACAAGGAAAATGAAGTTTGAATCAGGTGAATATAGAGTCATTGCACCATTAGATCCATTAGAAGGAGAAAGGTTTGTAGAACCAACTTGTTTGGATTTGGAAGAAATAAACCAGTTGTAAAGAATCACCGCGGGCAAAGAGGATTATGTTAACCTAATTGTAGATGGGGTACTCAGTTGGAGAAGCATCACATCATGTGCTTTCGAAACAGATTCTGGTTTGGAGAATTGACAACAACGATTACATGAATTTTCCACAAGAAGGTGTGCAAGAATAGACCAAGAAGTAAGATGGGTTGGTACAGGATACGGGAACCTACCAATTTTCATGGGGTAATTGACTTAGAGGAATTTATGAAAAAATATGAGGAGGAAGTATTATAAAATTAGAGACTCTTAGCCCTAGATATTTCACTCAAGTAAACAACTGCAAGATGGTGGGGTGTGCACAAGGAAACAATACAGGACTGGTATCAATGTAAACGATTAGTGTGCATTAGAATTGTTGTGGAACAGGGGGAGAAATTAAATGTAGAGGTATGATGGACATGGTACATCGATTGAACATTTAGAGAAGTGCAGAACACAATGGAGTATGACACCATTAGAAGAAAGGCCTCTTCACTTCATCCATACAATGGAAGGAATCCTAGAGAACTAGTATATAGATCAGGAGATGCGCATAGGTACTACAGAATGTACAACCTTACAACAGAACTTTGTAGTAACCTTCTCATTTGAACATGATAATTCAAACATTGATTCAACACTGAAATAGATTAGAGGTACGATATTTATTTATGAACCAGAGGTTGAACTCATGGCAGAATATCAACAACAAAATAGAAAGGTAGTCAAAGAACTACTTTCATGCTATCACGTGGAAGAGGAAGCACCAACTGAAGAGTGTTGGCCCTTGGTCATGTATTAAGGAAGAATAAAGAAAAATTATGAAGTGCATAGAAGGCACACAAACTGAGGAAGGGTCGAAGTGGTTAAAGAATCATAAAGGAAGGAACAAGGTGAAGGAATGAAAGTCGTTGAAAGAAAAGTTCAAGGAAGAAAAAGCATCAAAGAATATAGACCATGGACAAGTCAACAAGAGAAAGAAGACATTAATGGGTGCTCTAGAGCACCTCACAAAAATAAAGGAGGAACAGGTTGGCGAAGTCCTTAAAATTAGGGTTATGTGGATCTAAAGTTTTGGAAATGAGGATTTAGGGTTTTGGACACCTGGAATTTGGTATAGAGTTTGCTAAGAATCATGAAATGTATAAATACAGGTCAAGAAGAGTTGAGAAATATAGGCAAGAGTGGTATTGACAGGTAGACGTGTCATTTTTTAGAGTATTCTTGTCTTTTGGGTATTCATCTAGGTGCGAAGATCTACTCTACAACTAGGTACGCAGGGATAGGGAATACATGGGAAGAAGGATCTACAGTTGAGTGCATAGATAAAACTGTATATTTTCATCTATTTGATCAGTAAACACAGTTTTTTGGATGCAACTCTAGAGAGAGGTTGAACCACGTAAAATATTGTTGTTCTATGTGGTTGATGTTGTGTTGATTGCTATCTTTTATATTGTTATTGCATTGTTATTTTATCTATTGAACATAAGAAGATAAAACTAAATTCAAGAATTTAAGCATAATACTATTAAGAATCTCTAGGTTATCTTGTGTTGTTGTTCTAGAATCATATTGTACTTCCTCTGATTGTAGACACCTATGTCCTACAACCCCCCTATTGCTACTTTGGGTGAGACTTCATCTACTTCAAAGGTGTTGTCGTAAGGGCCAGTAGTTAGGGTTTGTTGGTGAGATTTTAGAGTTGAACCCTAGGTCTTCCCCTGTGCCAACAAATAGTTCTGTTGCCGAGACTAGGATATTTTTGAGGGAATTTCAAGGTGGTTCCCATCGAATAAAGAGATTCATAAGTGGATA
Source organism: Picea engelmannii (assembly GCA_009831015.1). Classification (NCBI taxonomy): domain Eukaryota; kingdom Viridiplantae; phylum Streptophyta; class Pinopsida; order Pinales; family Pinaceae; genus Picea; species Picea engelmannii. Next base: position 434,425 of record ML789630.1, read on the forward strand.
GAAGAACAATAAAGGGACTTCGTCGTAGCTCAGAACAAGAACCCAAACAAAAGACTAGTTGGAGAGGAACATCTTTACTGATGTGCACGATATTTTATATTTTGGAGTTCATCAAGAGTTGTATGAGTGGTTAGCCAGACTAGTAGACACTCAATTTGAAATAAGATCTAGACCACCTGTGTTTTGGAAAATGACGTTGATTAAAAAAGCCAAGAGAGTTGATAATTTTTTATCAAGGGAAGTAGATCTGTGGTTTGACAACACTATTGGAGGGTATTACTAAGTTTTCTATTGAAAAAGTAGAATCATATAGTTAGGTAGAGAGGTATTTCTTCAAGGGACCTAGAGGAAAGTTTCTACACTTTTTGAAGCTGAATATTAAGATTATATTGCATGAGAATAATATATTGAAGATATCAATTGGATTTTAAAGCTAATGTTCAAGAATTTAAACCATGATAATGACATAGAGGCTAGACACACGTGTTGTGGGAGGTCATTCAGAAATAATCCTCTTGTGAACCTGTTTAAGAAGAGTTACGAACCAGTAGCACAAGATGAAGGATTATACAATGGAGATGAAGTAGAGCAATTAGATGAAGATTGTTCAGAGTTCGCAAGGGCAAAGGAAGTAGAGGTTGAAGAACTTTGTCGAGAAGAACTAGAAACGTTAGGTACTGCACCTACTATCGAAGTAAGTATTACTAATCCTCCTATTGTTTTAGTAGCATTATGTAGCCAGAGTAATCAGAGAACTTAGAGTACTATTACAAGCAGTTTAGTACATACTCAGTCGAGAAACCAAGGAAAATCAATGGTAGATGAAATGAGGATACCCATTTTAAGAGGAGATGGATCTGAGGATCCTGACCAGCACTGGTTCTTATGCGAAGCTGTATAGAGCATTAAACAAGTCATCGACGAAGCTGTTGAGAGAGATTAGTTTAGTACTACTTTGAGGGACCATGCACTAAGATGGTATATGAACTTTGTTAAAGAATATGTACAGCCTAAACCAATGAATGAAAATAAGACTTCATTGAGTGGAGAGTTCAAGAAACCTGATTCAAAGTTGAAATGCATTACAGATTTGAAGGAAATCAAGCATAAGGTAACTCAACTGGTTTAGGAATTTGATAAGAGGTTTAAGAACCTGACAGGTCGTTTAGGTTTTCAGATTCCAGACGAACAACATAAGGAATAGTTCATCATTGCCCTTATGCCACACATTAGATTTCCTCTAATGCAATGGAAGGTTGCTTCGCAGGTTGAGGCATTAGAGATTTTCATGAAACTAGAAGCAACTCCTGTAGGAGAATCTAGTCCAGGTATGAGTCAGATTTTGAATCAATTAACTAGTTTATATTTGCAGGTTGAAGATATGAATAAAGATAAAGGGAATGAGAAAAGAGAAAACATCTGGTGTATCAGATGTAAAGCAAAGGGAAATGACAAAGATAATTGTCCTTTATTTAGTGAATACTTGGCCTCTGGAGCCCCTAACCCTTTGAATAAGGCTATGTTACCATGGTGCGAGGTATGTAGAAATAGACATCACCATGGTGAATGTTATTATATGTAGAAATATGTCCAGACACCCACCAATGTTTATTGTACATTCTGTAAATCTATGGGGCATGATGAGAGGGACTGTAGGGATTATAACATCATGCATCAAAGGTCAATATATACCTATATAATTCAAGGATAATTTCAGCCAGAAGGGAACACTACACAATTCAATTCCCTAGGAAGAGGAAGCTTCACCCCTCATGGTGGGTATAGAGGAAGAGGACGAGGAGGAGGCATGGGTCGAGGTCAAGGTTGAATTGTTTTCTATAACTGTGCTCAAACAGTCCATTTGGAAAAGGACTATTAGAACCCTTGTACTACTTGTAGCTATTGTAATTCATTTGACCATGTCATTGAAGACTATCCAATATTGTTAGATATATTTCAGGAAAGACAAGGTGGAAACCAACAAATCCAGAAAATAACAGTTGAACCATGCAATCAGGAACCCAAGGTTGTTATTATTACCGGAGGCATTGTCACAGGAGAATATAGGGTGAATCTAGGAAACACTACAAATGGATCAAGGATATGAAGAGCTTCGGATAAGGCACCATTTGTAGGTGAACAACATTTTTCATCTAAAGAACAATCATAAGTAAGGGAATATGAAATGCCTCCAACATTTAATTAGTTCACTCCACCTAGACAAGGAAAAGAGTTAAGAAAGCTTGTGGAATTCTTGTATACTTGTATTGATTTGATTAAATATGAAAGAGATGTACAAGAACTACAACACCTGATAAGACAGTACGAAATTGGAAGAGTAGATCCTCTGCTGAGTAGAGATGTGAATCAAGTATCTAGAAAAAGAAGGACAAGTAGGAGCTACACCTTAGTGCTCATATTGGAGACTATGAGATGGACTATGTGGTCCTCGACCTCAGATCATAAGTAAATGTTATGATGAAGAAGACTTGGGAATTTATGGGAAAACCTAAATTGATTTACTCTCCTATTAGGAAAAGGATGGCTAATCAATAGGTGGTGATTCCCTTTGCAAGACTAGATCATGTCCTTGTGGACATCGACAAAGTGAGGAAATTTGCAGACTTCAAAGTGATCGATATCATTGATGATAGCTGCCCCTATCTTATGTTGTTGGGTATTGATTTGGATTTCGATAATTTGACTATTATTGACCTGAAAAAGAGAAGAATGTCATTTGAAGGTGTTATTGGATTTATTGGTAAATGCGGATATAAACTGATCTCCCTAGATCCACCTAGATCTAAAACAAAACAAGACAGGACATGGCACTTTCCCTAAGCTCTAATCATTGAATTTACTATCAAACAAGAGATGAGTGACATACCTTTAAATATCACTTCCTTATATCTGTGTTGTCCCTACTCTATTCTGGCGCTCTTGTGATATTGATCCTGCAATGAAGCACAAACCAACCAAAGTGAAAGAAACAATAGTATATTCAATGACAACTTATGCATGTGATCAAGGAGTCATGAAATAAAATGAGAATGATTTTATGGGAAATAAACATGCCACTGTATTATATTAAGTAAAAGTGGAAGATACAACCAAACATCCTTGATGTTTCAATGTTCCCTTTCAACGGCCCTTTTCTCTAACACACACACTTTCTCCAAGATTGCATGAAGAATATCCACAATAACTTAATGGACTAAAATGAAGCCCTCAAGCATCGACAATAGAATTTCTCACACAATTCTCATCCTATTCAACGTTATCAAGGAGTCATGAAATAAAATGAGAATGATTTTATGGGAAATAAACATGCCACTGTATTATATTAAGTAAAAGTGGAAGATACAACCAAACATCCTTCATGTTTCAATGTTCCCTTTCAACGTCCCTTTTCTCTAACACACACACTTTCTCCAAGATTGCATGAAGAATATCCACAATAACTTAATGGACTAAAATGAAGCCCTCGAGCATCGACAATAGAATTTCTCACACAATTCTCATCCTATTCAACCTTAGTCATTCCTTACTTGCTTACTTTTTTCTTAACCTTTTCCATTAGAAATCCATCATTATACAGGAGAAAGAGAGATGGTTAAAGAGATCAGGATGATCCCACCAAATAAGAGAGGCAAGTATGATCCCAACCATATTTATGCCACCTCATATTCTATAAGATTCCTTCTAGAACTTTCATGAACTTCGTCCTTTTCTTAGTCTTTCAACAACGCCGCATCCTATCTATACAATAGCCCATGGAAACTCTACAGACCACGTTCAATAAAGATTGTGGCGATCATGCATTTTCGCACTGTACCTTATGGCTGACCTACGACAACCTTCTAAAACCAAGTTTTGTAGAAGAGGAAGCAAGTTACATTTCTCATGAGGAAAGGTTCTTTTGGAAGCCTAAACACATGTTGTAGAAACATCACCAGGGTGACCAAAATAATGTGTAACATAAGGTGGTGGAATTAGGTTCATTGCACCTCTCGACCCCAATGAATGTTGGAGATACACATAAACTAGAAGAGAAGAATATCGTGCCTATGATCTAGAGAATATATATAAACTGACAGCAGGACAACATGATTACATTAATCTGACAACAGATGGAAATCTAAGTTGGTGAAATGAAAGTGCATGCTCGTCAGATTCAAAAGAAAAATTGGAAAATTGGTAGAACAAAATGTATGAAGTCTCTATGCGGAGATGTGTCATATTGACCAAAGTTGTTCGCTAGATTGGCACAGAAGTCAGTAATCTTCCTACATTTTATGGCTTGAATAATTTAGAGACATTTCTACTTGAATTTGAAGGAATTGTACCAGTACAATAAAGGTTGTTGGCACTAGAGGAATATTTGAAAGAAACAACATCTAGATGGTGGGGAACACACAAGAAGAACATTGTGGAGTGGGTACAATGTCGCACCTTTTTGACAACGTGATTTTTAGACCAAGTTGAATATTGTGAAGTTTGATACATAGGTCAGAGTTGTCCTAGGGATCATGTGTGAAGTTGTGAGGAAGAATGGAGCAACATTTCTCAAGAACAATGGGTACATAAACTCATTAACACCTTATATACTATGTCTATCAACTGGTATATTCAAGAAGAACTACACTTAGTCACTGAATATTGGTATGGTATGACCCATAACTTTATAGCTACATTATTATTTGAAATTCAGTACCCCATAGTAGATCAAGATTTACAAATTATCAGACATAAGGTCTTTGAGGAGGCACTTAACCCCCCTCTTGAAAAAGTAGAAGATGAAGGGACTGCACCTCTTCAATGGTTACAGGGTTGTTATAATATTAATGCTAATGAGGATGATGACCCTAGGAATGTGAATATTTCAAAAACCGAAGGACAAAGAGATATAGAAGGGCCAGAGATTGCACTACCTTTTGTTGGGAAGCTTATTAAAATTAAAAAATTTAATATAGGAACAGAGCAAGCACCTAAGTTGGAAAATGTTGGAGACTATTGGGATGATTCTACTATTGGTATGATTACATAACTATTTCATGAGTATCAGGACTTGTTTCCAACCGAGTTCACATACAAGAAGGGAATTAAAGGGAACATGGGAGAAATGAAGATTTCTTTGAAAGAATATGCAAGACCTGTCAAGTAGAGGCCTTACAGACTGAACCCCAAGTACAAGTAGAAACTTAAGATTGGATTAGATAGAATGTTGGAAGTAGGAATCATAGAACTAGTTGAAGAATCTGAACGGATTATCCCTATGGTGGTCCAAGATAATAAGTTAGGGGAAATCAAAATCTTTGTAGATATGAGGAAACTGAATGATGCATGTTTACATGATCCATTTCCTACACCTTTTACTGATGAATTCCTAGATAATGTAGGAGTACAAGAAGTTTATTCATTCTCATATGGATTTTCAGGCTACCACCAGATCATAATTGCTAAGGAGGAAAGACATAAGACTACATTTGCAATAGAATGGGGTTCCTTTTAGTAAACTGTGATGCCTTTTGGTTTGAATAATGCACCAACCATCTTTTCCAGGGTGGTGGTCGAAGAATTTAAGGAATTTTTACATAAGTTTTTAGAGGAATACTTTGATGACTGGACCATTTTTAGTCTACTGAAAGATCATATTGAATGTTTGAGATTAATGTTAGATACATGTAGGAAATGTCAGATTGCCTTGAACTTGAATAAGTGTATTTCTTTTCACCTTTTGGAGTTTTGTTAGGACACATTGTGTGTAAGCAGGGGTTGTTGATAGATCCTTCCAAGATTGATATCATTATTGATCTACCTCACCCTACTTCAATTAGACAGTTGCGCACTGCATTGGGACACACTGGATATTATAGAAATTTTATTAAGGGTTATGCATAGATAAAAACACCTATGGAAAATCTGTTAAAGAAGGATAGTAAGTTTCAATGGATGGAGGAATTCCATCAGATCTTCAACACATTAAAGAAGAAAATGATCACTGCACCTATTTTTTTTTTCCAGATTGGAGTAAGGAATTCCATGTTCATGTTGATGCTTTATCCATTGCATTAGGATCATTTTTAGCACAACCAGACGCATGAGATATTGACCACCCTATAAAATTTTCTAGAAGGAATGTTTCTACACATGAAATGAATTATACTACCACTAAAAGAGAAGGCTTAGCTATGGTATATGCGCTGCAGAATTTTAGAGACTATTTGTTGGGTGGACATTTTAAGATGTTCACTGATCATTCTACATTGAAGTAATTATTCAAGAAGCCAGTGTTGGGGGGAAGAATATGCATATGGTTATTATTATTCCAGGAGTATGACTTTGAGATTGTGGTCAAGCCAAGAAGAATGAATAACGGACCTGACCACTTGTCCATCTTAGAACATGGAGAGGGACCTACCAGTTTGGATGACACACTACCAGATGCACAATTGTTGGCCATTAGAAAATTTTATGATCACTTTGATGAGATAGTTGAGTTCTTTTCCATGGGAATGGCACCTCATGAGTATACAGTTATTCAGAAGAAACCGTTGGTAGTCCATGTTGTAGACTTTCAACTTATAACTGGATTGTTATATAATATGGGACCAGATGATATCTTAAGAAGATGTGTTATTGTTGTTGGGAAATAATACCCTACGGACTAACAAGCTAGGGTTTAAACTTGCATGCAGATCATGACCCTTAAGAAATCACTTTTAATCTACCACCCCAAACCTAAAACCCTTTTTCACATGCAAACAATGGAAAGAACCTACTAACCATTTTACTGATGTTTAGTGTAGATCCTCTGTTGCGCTTTATCTACTTGCTTCTGCTGCTCCTTCCAAAGACAATCCTGCAATCAAGACAAAACACTACGCATGCATGCTATTTTTCTACTTAGAGGGTTAGATATTAAGCATAAACCGAATAAAACATATAAAACTCATGCATTGGGATGGGAAAAGTATTATTTTATTAATCTCAAGATGAATCAACTTACAATAATGATAGAGACCGACCACCGTTCCTCGATCCTGATCCTGGGCTCCTCCTCTTCTTTGTCCTCCAACTTCTTTGCTTTAATTCTCCTTAAGCTTGAGGAAAGGCTAAAGGGTTGGGACAAATGGATTCGGCAATTGGGCAGAGTTTCTTTGCTATAATTTTCCTCCTCCAAATAGTACCCCTACCCCTTCTTTTATAGGCTATAAGGAGTTAGGGTTTTGGATGATCTCTCATCCATGCATGGCTGGGAGTTTCAGTTAACTGACCCATAGTTTTTTGTCCCATCGACAACTTTCCTATTTTTTTTCTTTGTTAGGTAAATGCGGGCTGTAGTAGGCCAGCCAGCGTTCCAACGCGTGTAGTAGTAGGCCTGCCAGTGTTCCAACGCGTGCAGTAGTGGATTAGGGCACGTGTCACTTGATTTAAGAGGATTTTCAAGAGTTTATTCAGCATGTCTTTGGCAAGGAAGGGATATGAGTTGGCCTGATGCTAGGTAAGCATGTGTGGTGCAATTTAGGGTTATAACAGATGCCCCCTAATGTGTGAGGTCATAAGAGCATCTGATGGCCGAAATACATTACCAATTCTTTACCAATCTGTACTGATATGCTGAATGAGTGAGCCCAGGAATCAGGAATCAAGAGGTGCCATCTGCAAAAAATATCAAATGTCTCACCCAGGTGGGCATACCCATGCACGGGATAAAAAAGAACCATGGCTACCAATCAAATACACTGTAGATCCATGTCAAATAATGAAGAGTAGCCGCGAATAATACACAGCAGAGCTACATCTCAAAATCAGAAAGATATACATATAAAGTATCCATCTCCCATAAGCGGATTTGGTCTGATGGTTGTACTTTAGAGCTCGAGAAACAACTTCAAAATCTTCTAAAACTTAGGTAGGAGTGTAATATGAGTGTACGACTGCACTACCCAGAGGTATTCGATGGCTCGTCGGTTATGGACTTGATAATTTTGATGATCGGACTGAAGGCTTCAGTGATTTCGAACAAAGACTTGATTGGACGTTCAGGATGGCTGGGTATGTGGACAAGAGACATATTGCAGAGGGGACGACTCAGGCTTAGTGAAAAAATTCCCTTGGACAATAGCACGACAAGTGATAAGACTCAGGCAGCATATCTGTAAATCATAAGTCTACGAAGCAGGAGGCAACGTAAACTCTCCATATGTTTGGAAGAGTAACCCAACGGTGGAGGACACAACTCAATATAGCGAGCAAAGCTTCCTAAGGTCGTACTACATCCCAAAGTCTGATGAATCAAATGGACAAATGTGCTTTATCCAAGGGCGACTCATGATGTTGCCAATAAAGAAAATACTTTTCCCATCCTCTTTTTGGGGTATATTTGATTTTTTTGTTCTTTTTGATGATTTTGAAAAAAGAATAAATGAATATTACATTACAACGGAGGAACGAGCACAACAAACATATAATATCAAGGCACAAGGACAAGAATGATGTTCTAGGGAAATGATACTCGGGAAAAAATCCTCCAGTGGCCAAAGGTGTTAATACGCAAAGGCAAACTGTTACTAGGCTAATGGATAAAGGATGCAAATGTGGTTGATAGAACACACAATGGTAACGTCCTTCGATGTAAGTTTAATGAGCCCAAAGAAGGGAATCTCGGTGGTTTTTCTTATTTAGAGAGTCTGAAAAAGCATAAAAGGAAACTCCATTGGGGTACCTTTTTCGTCAATAGTCTAGTCGGTTCGAAAAAGGGGTAAACTAGCACCGATTAGACGTCAATTCAAAACCATTTTAATGAGTGTGACAAGGACAAGATCACTCGGTTATTTTTTCAATTTTAAGGAGTCTGAAAAAAGATTAACTATGGACTCCATCAGGAATGTTCTTCTAGACCATTTTAATGAGTGTGAAAGAATAAGGTCACTCGACGATCTTTTCAATTTTAGGGAGTCTGAAAAGAGCTTAACTATGGACTCTGGGGGGGTTTCTTTTTTGTAAATTTAGTCCCTCAGGCCCAAAAAAGGAATAAAATATTCCCTGAGGATACTCTTCTAAAGAATGGAAATTCAATAGAGTATTCCTTTATTCGTACAGTTGACTGTCCAAACCGAAAAAGGGGTAAACTATTGTTGGACAGATGTGACTTCAAATTTCAGTTTAACGAGCGTGAAAGGCCACAAGATCGCTCGGCAATCTTTTCATGTTTAGAGGGTCTGAAAAGGGCTTAAAAGGAGACCTGTTATGTTTTGGGAGTCCAAAGGGTAATACAAAGAGTGAAAAAGACCCATGCGAATGAGGCTCAAACTCGTATTCAGGAATGACTACACGGACTCCCGAGCCTACAATGTTGTTTAGAAACGGCATGGACACCATAATGCAACCAGGACCTACCTAGGGCATCCATGTTTTGGTAAGCTCTACCACCAAGTTGCAACACCTCTAGAGCATATATGACGGTTCTATGCCACAACTGGATGGGATCGATCCTATATCATAAGAACAAAAGGCAACAAGATGCAACAGTTGGGATGAAATCCTACCCTATATGCTCAAATTGATTTTTGAAACAAATTTTTTTATGGACCGTCAATATATATATATATATA
>ML789630.1:444287-454665 GCA_009831015.1 Picea engelmannii
TATATATATTGAAACTCAATGAAAATTGTCCCAATACCTGATTAAATCCCTCCCATATAACTCCTGGGCCACTCAAAATGGTTTTTGGTATAAAGAAACTGATAAAGGGGCCCAAAAAAGTGAAAAAAAGAGGCCAAAAAGTCTATAAATAGAAGCTGGCAGCCCATTATCACCATTGCTGATTTGGAAATTGACTTTGGAGCCAAAAGACCCCCTTTGCCAAAGATCGTGATTCCAGGAGCTGCAGTGGACGAAACAGACTTCTGCTCGGACCAAGTAAGTACAAACTCCCTTATCTTGCAATTCAATACTTCATTTATTGCATTTAAGTGTGTTTTGGGGGTGGCCATCCACCTCAAAGAGGTCGGCCCTAGGAAAACGCGGGTTGTCCAGGGACAGCCCACGGGTACCTGCAGGCAGAACCAAGCCTGCCCGCGGGTACCCACGACTGTCGCCTCGACAGGCCACGGGTACCCCCCGCGTGGTGGAAAATTGACTCAAACAAGTATTGATGCCCTCCTTTTTTTCTTTGTTGTGTTGGCAGGATGTATGTTCAGTGGAGGGAGAGGGAGCACGAGGTCGCCAATGAGTTAGTTGCCGCAGATCCGAACGTTATGGCCATACTGACACAGTGTGGTTTGGTAAAATTCTTTCTGTGTCCATTTATGCACGTGCAACCAAGGCTGCTGAATGCCCTGGTTGACTATTGGCACCCTGATGTAGAGGATTTCATGATAGAGGGGAAATCCTTGGTGCCCACCACCGAGGATATTTATTTTTTTACTGGCCTCTCGAGGAGAGGGGAACCAGTCAACTTTCAGACTTTTCCTGCAAGGCCGAGCAAAGTCTCGGAGTTGATAGAGGAGTATTGTGAGGCTGGTACCAATCAAAGATATTCCTCGGTACCTGTGAGCAGGATTACCAGCCTCGCTCTTCAGACTATTTTATCGCTCATTGGGTGGATTACCGGCTCCGTAGCCGTGCATCAGGCTTCGCGCGCACAGATGAACTTTGCAATCCAATGCATGAATGCACAAATTTTTGATTGGAGTACCACCCTACTAGCAAGCATGATAGGTCAGTTGACAGCTTGCAGACAGCGGACACACAAGAACTTCAGGTTTGGGACCATCCTATGTTTGTTTTTCTTCGAGAGAGTTCCATGTTTTAGTCCACAGCTGACATTACGAGGACATCTGGCTACTTTCCCCGCAGTATGCAGATGGGCAGCGTTGCTGCCGTGACAAGGTGGTGGAAGGACCATAGAGGCCTTCAACGACGAATTTTTTGCTTGGCTATCGTGACAGATACCGGCTATTGAGGACTACCCATACGCGGGGATTGACTTCTCCAGAGATCCAGCGATACTAGTGCCTCCTGGTGAGGAGTGAGGGGAGATGGGTAAGTCTCCACCTATACAGTTATTTTGTTTGCATATGTAATTTTTATGTCTTTTTTGATATATATATCATGTTTTTGTATACCATATTTTTTTATGGGTGAACGTTTGTTGCATGAAGATGTGGGGCCCGTGCGACCTGCTGACTATGCACGGAACAGGCGCCGCCCATGGCCAGAAGCCGCAGCTTCCGCTGCTGGAGGAGCAGCAGTAGCCGGGAACCTCCTAGTAGGAGAGGCCGAGAGATTCCTGAGGCGGATTGAGCGGAACTTTACTGCACTCACTCGCACAGTTCCCATGGTAGAGATAGAGGACCTGCCGCTCTCCATGCAGACTCATGTTGTGGGGGCACCTCGGACATGGGTCTGATTGTTTAGTTGTTTAGCCCAGGCTGTACATGATTATAATAGGGCCCACAGGCCCTGAGCAGACTTTTAAACTTTTTATGTGCCATGAGCACTGATATGTATATATTTTTTGAGGGCATAAGCCCCAGTGACTCGTTATTGTTCCCACTTTTTGAGGCGCTTGCGCCCATCTATGTACTCTGAGGATTTTATGATGTTTATATATGGTTTTTATTTCTTTTTTGTGTCTTATGGATTATGTGTGAAAAAATGTATTTACATGTTTATGTTCATGATCTTTTTATATGTGAGCAAGATGTCAATCTAAAATGTGATTAGCTAGAGTATCTGTGATTTGATTTAGACTCCTAGGAACATGAAAATGCGTAATATAATCGAAGTTGCGTTCCAAGAGACGTACCCTAAGGAATCGTCCATGTAAAGTTGGGTCATGCACCTGGTATATTCTGTTTAGCTACAACACAACCAGTTGAGGGTCTAGATAGACCCGGAGACGAGAGATACCCAATGACAATGCGTCATGAAGCAACTCAATAACTGCACTATACTTGGCAACATTATTTGTGGTGTCACCTAAGCATATACCTCCAGAAGATAACAACTGACCCTGTGGTGTAAAGATTACCCAAGCTGCGGAGGCAAGCCTCCGTGTATGTCAACTAGCACCGTCCGCATACCCAACGAACACCTCAGACTCACTTGACATCTACCACATTGACAAAAGATAACATGAATGACACGTCCATAACACTTTTTAAAAGAAACGTAAAAAAGTAATAGTACAAAGACTATAAATATGTTACAAAAAGTTACCCATAGTGACCGTTCTATGAGTAATACTTCTTGAGGTAGAGCCCATTTCTAGGCTCCGCCAAAGCATTCCCTTCAAAATTGACCAAACGATAAGCGACCTTTTTTAAAACCTCCTTAATAATGAAGGGTTCGAACCACATGGGTTTAAACTTTCCTGCCCCCAGGGGGTCCTTATCTTGGTCATAAACCAGGACAAGGTCACCCTCAGATAAAACCCGAGGATGAACGGACCTATCATATTGACACTTGACCTTATGTTTATGAGCCTCGTTGGCTAGGGCCACTTCGCGACACTGTTCATCAAGCTGCTCAAGGTGTACTAACCGTTCTTCAAGCGGAGAAGTGTCTGGCAATAATTGTACTGCCAATTTCAGAGATGGAATTTGACATTCGATGGGAAAGACTGCCTCCAGCTCGTAAACGAGTTGGAAAGGTGAGAAACCGGTTGCAGTCTTAACTGAGGTTCGGTAAGCCCATAATGTCGAGTATAACATGAAATGCCAATTTGACTTGGCTGAGTTGATAGTTCACTGTAGAATCGTCTTAAGAGTTTTTTTTATAGCTTCCACCTGCCCATTGGCTTGGGGGTGGTAAGGGGATGAATGTTCTTTCCGTAACCCAAGATTTGATGTTAACTCAGACATCATTTGGTTCTGAAAGTGACTGCCATGGTCAGTGACAATCTCTCTCGAGACGCCGAACCATGCTATAATCTGGTTAAATAAGAAGAGAGATGCAGTCTCTCCATCATCTTTGAACGTCAGCATAGCTTCAACCCACTTAGTGAAGTAGTCGACAGCTACAATGATATGGCAGTGCCCCCTGGCTGATGGGGGGTTGCATGTAATGTAATCAATCCCCCACTTAGTGAAGGGATTGACGATGATGACAGAAAACATGGGAGCTGGATGTGCCCTCATCTTCCGTGAGAAGATTTGGCACGGATGGCACTTCTTGATCGACTCGATATAATCTTTCATAAGTGTGGGCTAGAAGTAACCTACTCGTAAAATATTTTGGGTTGTTTCCAACCCAGATAAGTGACCACCATAGGCTCCTGTATGACAATCACTGAGCACTATGACGGCCTCCTCATGAGTGAGACATCAGCGCAAGATGCAATCTACACCTCTTTGATACAACGTATCATTGAGTATGAGATAGTTCTTGGCCTGATGGCGTATCCGTCGATGCTCATCACGAGAAGCAGAGGTGGGGCACTTCAAAGTCTGGAGATAGATCAGTATATCTCCGTACCAGGGGTCTGAAGATTCAATCAAAAATATATCCCCCCGGATAGTAGATTATCAGGCACAACGTCACTTGACTCAACTGGAAGTTCCGAGATAAGTTCTGCGAAGACCAGTGACTTTTTGGACTTGGTGGAAACGAAGTCTAAGTCAAATTCTTGGAGGATTACCATCCATATACTGATTTTTCCGTCGATAACTCGTCGTGTCAACATGTACTGGAATGGATTCACGATGGCAACGATGGTGGTCTTATGAAACAGAACATAGTGATGGAACCGTTGAACAGCATGAACTGTTGCCAACGTAAGTTTTTCGAGATGGGTATAATTAAGTTCCGGTCCTATGAGGCCTCGGCTCAGGTAATAGATCACGTATTCGGAAAACGAATCATCCTCCTGAACTAAAACCATGCCTATGGTTGACTCTGCGACAGCCAGATATAATAAGAAGTCTTTTTTATAATTAGGTGGTCGTAGCAGAGGTGTGGTAGTGAAGGTGTGTTTCAATGCATCGAAAGAGCGTTGAGCTGCTTCATCCCAAAAAAAGGGAACATCTTTCTTCAGTAAACGCATAAATCCCTTGGTGATTTCGGCATAGTTGGCGATGAAGTGTCATAAGAAGTTCGCCTTGCCTTGAAGACTTTGAAGTTGTAAGATTGTGTGTGGGGGGGGAAACTAGACTATTGCCTCCACCTTAAGAGGATCTACCATGATCCCTGTTGTTGAAACGATGAAACCTAACAAATGTCCTAATGTGATGCAAAAGCTGCACTTGTTTGGATTCAAGCGAATCTTGAAGTAGCGACAACATTCGAAGATTAATCTGAGGTGTGTAGGATGATCCTTCCGCTTGCGAGAGCGTGATGCTAGATCATCTAGATAGGCCTCGACTATATGCTTGAGGTCATGAAACGCAAAAGACATGGCCCGCTGGAAAGTGGCTCCAGCATTCTTAAGGCCAAAAGGAATCTTACGATAGGTGAATGTACCCCACAGACAAATGAATGTTGTTTTGTGTTGGTCCTCAGGTTTGATTTGGATTTGGTTATAGCCCAAAAAACCATCCATGAATGAAAAGGCTTCACAACCGGCGCACTCATCAATGATCTGGTCGATGAATGGGGTTGGATAATTATCTTTTGGACATGCCTTGTTCAAATCATGGAAATCGGTACATACACGAATCATGCCTTGTTTTTTATCGACCGACATGGGGTTTGACACCCATTGAGTCAAATGAATAGGGTATATCAACCCAGCCTTGAGCAATTTCTCAACCTCACTCTTGATGGCTGCTACTTTCCTAGGATTGACTAGACGAAGTTTCTGTTGAACAGGCTTAGCATCATGATACGTTGTGATTTCATGTTCAACTATTTTCGGATCGATGCCTGGCATTTCCTCATAAGACCAGGAAAAAACGTCACAGAATTCCTTGAAAAGATCTGTGTAAATATGAATCTCTTCGGGGGAGAAATCCGCTCCGACGAAGACATTCTCCATGACGCTAGGGTTTCGAGAGATATTGACAGGTACAGTCGCAGCGATAGTCACCATATTTCCCTCAGCATAAATTTCCTGTGTAGCTAAGAGGTTAATAGGACATGGTTGATCTCCCGTCATGGTGATAGTGAATTCTCCTGCCTCGATTCAGTGTAACTCTGGGAGGAAATATGATCTGTGATGAAGATCTTCCCAAGGTTTGTCCATACTAGTCATTGCTTCGATGACAGATTTGTTCGAAGGCAAGACTAAATCTAACGAATCGGTGTTGGCAAGAGAACCTTGAGCCCAGACAGGCTCTAGAGGTGGATCCAACTCTTGTGCGGGAGTCGGATCAGGAGTAGCTGAAGCTTGCTGGACTAAAGAGTATGCTACTTCAGTGGCCGACAAGGGCATGGACATGCCAGCGTGCCCTGTCTTATCCATCATGGCCGATGGGGAAGGAAGAATCCACAGATCCTAAAAGTAAGTTGTGCGGAACGACGAGATGT
Organism: Picea engelmannii; assembly: GCA_009831015.1. Taxonomy (NCBI): domain Eukaryota; kingdom Viridiplantae; phylum Streptophyta; class Pinopsida; order Pinales; family Pinaceae; genus Picea; species Picea engelmannii. The sequence goes on from ML789630.1 coordinate 450,114, forward strand.
GAAAAATCTCAGCCTTGTGGTGAGTCGATATAAACTTGACATCGCCATGAGGAGGTGGGTAATTGAAAGTACCCATCAAATATGGGCACAAACCAACCCCTACGTTAACGACACCGGATTGAGGATTATCAATCATGGGAACCATGGATTCCCCCAAGGCTGGGTCAGGTCTAGAGAAGGACAATTGATCAATGGTCACTATCTGACCCTCGTGTGGAAACAAAAAGACTCAGAAAAATGTAGCGACCACAGCTTGCATAGCATAAGTCCAACTATGACCTAACAAGAGATTGTAGTCGAGGGGGGCATCGATTACCTCTACTTCGACGCACACGGTCTTCCCTCCTAACTGCACAGGGAAAGAAGGAATGATGCCATGTGGTCGGAATGAACGACCATCGAATGCAGTGAGGAGGGTAGGTGATGGAGACAACTCAGGCTGACCAGTGGCTTTCCATCATGCTAACGACATAATGCATGTCGAGGCACCCTCGTCGACCACTGTGCAAAAGATATTGCATGTAAAAGTTTGCGTGGGATGAGCCACTACTATCTGAAACGCTACGTGGTAAGGCAGACGAGGTTTTAAGTCAGTTGTATCTAGCATGATGGTACCCAGGTTACAAGTCTCAGTAGAGCCTAAAGCAGTCAACAAGGCTTTCCTCTGAGTAGGGCAACTTTGGAGGACCTCCAAAGTAGACATAGCACAAGGGGTTTGGGAAAAATCTTCCACCATAGAGTAATTCTAGGCGGCCCTTGCATTTGGATTATGAGAAGCTCTCTTAAATGCACCTTTTGGAATGTGTGTCATTGTTTCACCCAACATCTTCTCGATCTGTAGAGGAAGAGATGGGATCTCGGCTTCTTTTCCCTTCTCAGAGGCGCTTGGTTTAATATAGTTGTGTGCTCTAGTTGTTATTAAAGCATCACCCCTAACCATATATACGTTCACGGAAGAGGAATTATTTGGAGGAGGGCAGGTTTCCTGGCTACCCCCTTCGGCACTTGTAGAGGCTTGAGTTAAATTTTGTCCATGCTGAAAGGGATTAGTCAACACGGCTTGTTGTTGCTGTGTAACAAACTTTTGGGCCTCTGCAAGTCGAGGACATGGATGGGTTGGGTGGTCTTCCGCACAAAAATTGCATGGATACCTCGCCTTCCATTTTTCCGTAGTGCCCCCGCCAGCATTATCAGTGGGTTTTTTATCCCCCTTACCCTTCTTGCATTGTTTTTTCTTCCCTTTGGGCTACTGGGTGGCCTTTGGGTTAGTCGTCTGTACGGAGTGTACTTCCGATGTTTGGGTGGGAGGAGCAACCAAAGCAGTAGTCTGGCTAGCCGTTGAGTGTTGGATAGATAACTGTTGCAATTTCTTTGTCAATTTCTCAACGGGCTTGGTTTGTGCCAAACCAATGATACCATCGGCATGTGGTCCGGATCTCTGTCTAGTTTTATCCAGAATTGATCGTGGTGCATCCGGCAGGATGTTGTACAATAAACCAAATTGAGAATAGATAAGCTCAAATTGTTGAGCCCTCATGATGGCATCCTCCTCGGAGAAAACCCCAGAAGTTGCGATGTCTTTTGATAATTGGGGGACTAAAGACTTAAGGAACCACTCAAGCAGGAATGCTGGTGGAACTGGCACTTTAATTAAACTCTTTCAGCATCTCCATTCTCAGATATGATCATAGATATGGTTTGCTGTCATTTTTTCGAAATTGGCTAGCAATTCTATGTCGACGTCGTATCTCACAGGTAACTGGAAATGGTTAAGGAAAGCATAGCCAGTTCGCCAAAAGAAGAATATTGTGAGAGATCAAGCTCGATGTACCATTTCGTGGCACTCCCAATAAGAGTGCATTGAAACAATCGCAAATGGATGGAGTCATCTTTCAGTGAGTTAGATGAACACCAAAGGTGGAAAGTAGTCACATGATCACTTGGATCTTCGTTAGGCTTGGCCTCTAACTTTGGAATGTCCGAAGGAAACTTCGTTGGCATGGGAGGCCAACGCGGATCATGGCAGATAGGATCATTTAACAACCATGTCAAATCTGGCAAGTTTAATGTCGCCAAGAATGGTAGTTTAGGCTACTGCTGATAGCTTGGGAAAAAGGGTCCTGGAGTTTGACTGGCACCAGGTTGCCAGGAAAAGTTTGGCTGCTGGCCCGGATTCTGGTAGAAACCATGGCCCTGACCAGCGTAAGTATTTTGCATTTGTGGAGACATCATTGGCTGATTCCCCATGAAGGACATAGGATGTTGGGCATTCATCGTGTTTGACGGACTTTGGGAAGGATTACCCCATGCCGGTCCTGTTGGGAGAGGCATAGAAGTCTGTCCGGGGTTCCATTGACTGTGGAAAGAATTACCCAAGAATGACATTTCATATGACGGAATGGATCCTTGTCCTGAGTTCCAAGGTCCTGGTATATGTGCCCCCGGCGCAAGAATAGTACCCTATGCCAGAGTAGACTGTCCAAAAATGGGTGTGCCCCCAGATGGAAAAGAAGTGGATGCAAAAGTGTTATTACCAAACGTCCCGTTCCAAACAAACTGTGACAAACCTACCGACAGTGTTTGTGTAGGTGTTCCTTGACTCCCGACTCTAAATGAACTTGTGTGTGTAGGCTGCCCAGTGGACTATTGATGCAGACCACCAAGCGAAGGTCATGAAGGAGAGATATGACCTCCAGCGTAAGGAAAAGAATTAAAAGGGACAGGAATTCCCCCAAGTTGACCTTGTAGAGGAGCATTAGAGCTCCCTTCCCCCAGACCCAAAGTCTGTAAAGTGGAGTAAGTGAGTGCAGGACTGGTACCCGAACTAGGCATACCGTATGAAAACGGAGGGCCTGTCGCACTAGGTGTGAAGGGAGGTGTGGCCACCGCGATAGATGGGGACGGTCCATTGTGCGATGTAGTTGCATCCAAGACCGTAGTGGCTTGAACCATCAACAACAAGTTAGGAGATGCTTCTCTTGTGGTGACAACAGTGATGGGAATAGAAGAATTCCCAGATGAAGTAACAACGTTTGTTGCCATAGCTGTGTGAGGCACTGACAGGTGTTCGTAAAATTGAATTGGCACAATAACTTGTGGCCAAGTATCAATGTTTGGGGTTTCAATCGAACCAATATTGGTGGTTGATTCCTCTAGGAGTTGTTCAGGTTCAATGGTTTGTAACCCAGTAGCTTCGAAAGACCCTTGTTGATCTAGCCTTTGCCTCAATGGTGGCGGGGGTGGCTCCAGTATAACCGGCGGTAGGCCTAGAAGCCTTCGTGACTGGTGGAGCTCTGAATCCTCCACTGTGTGAGAGGATTCATGACACGCTAAGGTATTCTACACACACAAACAGTAACACACTAAAAAAATAATCCCCTAAGAGATAAATCAGGCAAACACTAAACTAGTTGGAAGAACAGTTACAACAACCAACACTAGAGAAACTTACCGGTGCAAGTGCAACTCGAATATGGAAGCACCCTCCGGGTATACTCTACAAAGCATGGCCTGATGTTTGTCCTAGGTACCACGTTATACCCCCGCAGTCACCTGTGTATGTCCCTAGAAAATATTGGCAACTAGTTTGCCAGCACGCGAACAGTCACCAGGAGGGTACAATCGATAGTCGGGTAGACCACAATGAGCAGGGTATAAATCCCGAAACCTTTCAAGGGTATCGAGAGAAAATGGTATGGAAGAAAACTGAGGACCTCGAACGGATTCGAGACCCACGAAACCCTGTGGCAAATGCAAATGACAGAATCCCTTAACAAATCCTCAATATGTGTTCTCCACTATGCTCGGTCTGGCTTTTGTAACATCCCGCTCTGGCGTACTTACCAAACTTATTCTTTGAGGACACTTGCTCGCAAGTGATCTGGATTTTTATGATGATAAAACTTTTTCCTTCATTATGATGCGTTAAGTTATATGACATGATGTGTTACTACCTTGATGTAGACAGGTGCTGCTGACTCAATTTCATTGAGTGTGCAGGGTTTCAGACCTTGAGGATGCAGAGGCATCGGTGGAACTCCCTTGGACTCCGGATTGAGTCAGGGAGTGGGCTATTTGAGTTGGTTCATTTATGATGATATTGTTTCGTTTTGATGATATGCTATTGATCTTATGATATGTTGTTGACCTAATCTGACATGATGGTTGATGATGCAGGCTAACGATAGCTTGCCGACCAGACTCACATATGGAGTAAAGGGGCCACACATGAGTTCCAGAGAGATTGAGGGGAGGTGTGACAGCAGCCCTGCCACAACCTATTAGCACTCCCGCCGTGGCTCAAACTGTAGGTTAACGATTACCTAGTTCGAGAGGATCCACGATGCCGTGAGGGCAGACTGCGGCAGTCGCTCACAATGATTCTAAGGGGAACACAATAAGGCGGGGGACTTATTCCTTAGAGCCCTTAGTCTCCCACAAGTTCACCTGGCGGAGTGTTGACTCCAGGGGTTATAGAGTCTACCAATCCGTCAAGTAAGCGAGTGGCACCCTTGGAGCACGTGGTGCATCCTGAAGGGCACGTCGCGCAAAG
>ML789630.1:467400-481512 GCA_009831015.1 Picea engelmannii
TTGACCTTTGCGTGTTATATATAAATTTTTAAATTATTTGTTATGGTAATTATCGGCAATATAAATATGGTAGTTTGGAAATTTCAAATGATTCCCTTCTTCATTATCATCATATCAGTTTTAATAGATTTACATCTTAATTAGAATATGTATTGATATTCCCGAATCAATGTTTCCATAACTAGGATGATACTCTACATATAATGACATGTGTAATAGATGGCTGTCTTGAATTACAGTCTTTAATAGCGATAGTTGACCTTTGCCAATATGACCCTTTTTAAGTATCGTCATGTTGAATTTAGAAGTTTATAGACTGCCTTGTTATTACAATGTTAAGGTGTTACTTCCAATTAGGAGGTTACTTATGAATATGATGGTATATTGCATTGTCATTTGGATTTATGATTATAATGACCTAGCATTATGAGTCCCTCAGGTTGAAATATATGTTTTCTTGTAAAGGTCATTTCAAATATTGTAATCGCTGTATCTTGTAATTTGTAGATGTGATGTGATGTCATTATGTTTTTAGACATTGTTATTTAATCAAGCTCATTAAATTATGAAAATGCTAAATCTAGTCAATTCTAAATAATATGACTTATTGCTATATTCAAATATTGATGTGAGGTTATTATTGGAGTATATTCAATATCAATGTGATATTATTATTCAATATCAACGAGATGTTATTACATTTTATCCGATTATTTAAATGGGCTCATTAAGTATTGTAAATGCTATATCTTGTCACTCACAATTATGATGGGTTGTGGAATATTCCATTATGATGATGATGTTATGGCATACCAATGTCAGGAAATATTGTTTATAGGTTCGAAATGGTAATGTAATGTTGAAATCTGAAAATATATTGTTTTTACCGCATAACAAGTTTGCAAGTTTGGAGTTGAATGTGTGATTTATTTCAGTGTTATTAAAATTTAGAGATGAATGTTATGGTTATCACCTTGGGACGTTAGTGAAATCTCTTGATATTGATGGGACACACCTGGTGGAACATCCGGGATTATTGTACAGTCAATTACTTGGAGTTATTAGTTGAGGGTTGTTGAGTCATCTTCTTATGTTCTTCCTAGTTGTTTCGTACTCGTTGTCGGGTGGCGACGCAGAGTCGAATAGGTTGTGTAGTTGTCAAGTGGCGTCGTACAGTTCAGTATGTCACTACACACACGCACACACCTTAACCGCAAAGAAAGAAAAAAAAAAAAAAAAATATTTCACTGGTTACTAGAATGGTTGTCGTAACGTGGAAGGTCGTTACAGCTTTGGAGGGGTTATCTTCACTACCTTTCCTTACGCGACCTCCTTTTTAGCCCCTGTGTTAGAGGGGGGTCCTGGATAACTTTCACGTAACTGGACTTCTACACTCCCTATGACAGACTCCAATGTTTGGTTTGAGCGGCCTTGGATAATTTACTCTCCAACCTATTCCAAGGCCCTAGTCCTGAGCTAGTGTATGAACCCTACAAACAAAAAGAGTCTAATAGATTTTAACTTAGCGTTGCTTTTAATGGGATTTTTTATGTCACAAGGTATGAAGGTGAAACTGATGGTGTGTAAAGACTCAAAGCAAAAAGACCAAGAAATGCTTGGAAACAAAAGCTTTTACAAACAATGCAAAAACCAACAACTTTTCAACAAGAAAGACTTCTTTTCTTTTCAACTTTTCTAATATTTCATGCAGCAAACATAAAATAATTTCGCTCAATCTGCGAGCTACTTATGCTCCTAAATGCTCTGAAAAAACTTATGAAAAAAGACTTATTCCTAGCTATTGATGCAACGACACAATCTTCAAATAAAGAAGTAAATGAACAAGAGATAATTTTTTTATTTATTTAAGTGCTAAATGAAGCAACAAAGGGAAAATGCCGACAAGCACAAAACCAAGAAAACAAAATAAAATTCTGGCTTAAAGCACAGATCGCAAAGAACTAGAGCAAAGACACACAATGGAAATCAAGAAAGCACCGGCTCTTACACTTGTCTAAAAACCATGAAACAAAATCTTTTTCTTTTTTATCTTTTCTATCAACAATCAACTACAAAAAAAACAGGCTAAGGATGAGAGGTCCTAACCTATTGACTGTGCAGTCCTAGACTCAAACCCCTGAGAGGCACACTTCTCACCATAGGAGGGGATGACTGCCCCACCCAGGTTGAAAAGAAACTAGTCAAGCCTGCGACTGTCACTGAAACAGAACGTGTGCAAACGCGTGCTGAGCTATAACAGCACGCGGGTACCCGCGGGCAGAACTTGCACAGGCTATGGGTCTGTATAAATGCTAAGACAAAATAAAACACAGGCAGCCCAGACCTGAAAAAGCCTCTGGTATTGACAACCAGGGTCTCTTAAAGACTTGGATGCTTCTTCTTTAACAGAAAAGAAAAATAATTGCAAAAAGGAAACAAAAGCAATAAAGCATACTGATACAAGACTGTAAACCAACAAGACCCAGATAGGATCCAGAAAGCCCTCTGAGAATGTAAAATTCTGACAGGGAAGAGGAGACTGCCTCTTAAGCTCTCTGAGCCCTACACACTACTGAAACCACTACAACAGGCATTCAAACGCGGGCTGTAGAAGGTTAGGGCACGAGTTACATGCGTGCAAGCCTTCTGCAGGCCGCGTGTACCTCTGTGTGTCCCGATAATAAATGTCAAGCAACAGTCAAGGAAAAACTGGTATTAAGAACTAGGTTCCCTGCTAGCTCTGACCTAACAGAAAACAAAGAAACAAAGAAACAAAAAATTTATTTCTTTAAACTACCCAAAAACCTCACTTCAATCCAGAAACCCTAAGAGTATCTTCCCCAGTGGAGTCACCAATTCTGTTGTTGGGAAATAATACCCTACGGACTAACAAGCTAGGGTTTAAACTTGCATGCAGATCATGACCCTTAAGAAATAACTTTTAATCTACCACACCAAACCTAAAACCCTTTTTCACATGCAAACAATGGAAAGAACCTACTAACCTTTTTACTAATGTTTGGTGTAGATCCTCCATTGTGCTTTATCTGCTTGATTCTGCTGCTCCTTCCAAAGATAATCCTGCAATCAAGACAAAACACTACACATGCATGTTATTTTTCTACTTAGAGGGTTAGAGATTAAGCATAAACCGAATAAAACATATAAAACTCATGCATTGGGACGGGAAAAGTATTCTTTTATTAATATCAAGATGAATCAACTTACAATAATGATAGAGATCGGCCACCGTTCCTCGATCTTGATCCTGGACTCCTCCTCTTATTTGTCCTCCAACTGCTTTGCTTTAATTCTCCTTAAGCTTGAGGAAAGGTTAAAGGGTTGGGACAAATGGATTCGACAATTGGGCAGAGTTTCTTTGCTATAATTTTCCTCCTCCAAATAGTACCCCTACCCCTTCTTTTATAGGCTAGAAGGAGCTAGGGTTTTGGACGAACTCTCGACCATGCATGGCTGGGAGTTTCAGTTAACTGACCCATAGCTTTTTGTCCCATCGGCAACTTTCCTATTTTTGTGCTTTGTTAGGTAAATGCAGGTTGGAGTAGGCCAGCCAGCATTCCAACGCATGCAGTAGTAGGCCTGCCAGTGTTCCAACGCGTGCAGTAGTGGATTAGGGCGTGTGTCACTTGATTTAAGAGGATTTTCAAGATTTTATTCAGCATGGATTTGGCAAGGAAGGGATATGAGTTGGCCTGATGCTAGGTAAGCATGTGTGGTGCAATTTAGGGTTATAATAGTTATGGAGTCATAAATACCATTGATCCTTGCAAAATCACATGAAGGCATCGTAGTAGGACATTATATAGGGAAATAAATAATGCAAAAGGTTCTCAGAGCTAAGCTCTGGTGGTCCACTTTACATAAGGATGCTAAGGAATACTACAGAGCCTATGATGTATTCCAAAGAGTAGGGACACCTTCTAGAAGGGATGAGATGTCTATAGCACCTCAGTTGACTATACAAGCATTTGAGAAATGGGTTATTGACTTTGTGGGACCTATCAAACCACCAGGAAATCACACAAGATCTCGATATATCATCACTAATACAGAGTATTTGATCAGATGGGCAAAAGCAATAGTATTTAAAGACTATAGTGCAGCTACAACTGCATGATTCATCTTTGAGGATATCATAACCAGATTTTGATGCCCGAAGATCCTTATGAGTTATCAAGGAACACACTTCATTAACAAAACTATTGAAGCCTTGACTCAGGAGTTCAAAGATCACCATATCACCCATAGGTGAATGGTACAGTCAAAGTTTTCAATAATATTTTGGAGACAACAGTAACTAAGATTTGTAGTATTAAAAGAGATGATTGGGATTTGAGAATTCCAACAATATTATGCGATTATCAAACCACTTGCAAAAATCTAACAATGCAGACTCCCTTTAATTTATTTTATGGCATGGAAGCAGCGGTACCTATGGAATATTTGGTTCCTAGTTTAATAATTGCAACATTTACATGTATGGATGACACAGACGTTGTTCAAGACAGGCTCGCGCAATTGATAGAACTAGAGGAAGACGTGTTCATTGCAATATTTCATCAGTAGGTACAAAAAGAATGAGAAAATGCTTACCATGACATACATATCAAGAATAAGCAATTTAAATAAGGAGTTTTGGTACTTTTATATGACAACAAGTACATGAAGCATCCAAGAAATTTCAGGGCACATTGCTTTCGGCCATTCGAGGTTGCTTATGTTATAGAAGGGTGGAGTTGTGTAGTTGAAGACTCTTAATGGAGAATGGAAGGATGGTTTAGTAAATGGGAGCCAGTTGAAGCTATATTATGACAACCAACTGCCTCGCAACTCTCAATAAAAGAAAATGAAGAAGGGTCTAGGTACCATGTGTAGTTGAAATTGGGTACTAGACATAGAAAATACAGTCTACACATGATAGGGAGGGACATAGAAGAAAGCACAGGCTACTCCACGTAGTCTGAAGTCAAAGTAATACAGAGGGCTCAACCCTACAATGACTCGGGATGAATCACATGTGAGTGTTGGGGGCTTGTTGGCCCTTGGTCATGTATTAAGGAAGAAAGCAAAGATTAAGGAAGAATAAAGACAAAGTATGAAGTGCACGGAAGAAACAAAAACGAAGGAAGGGTCAAAGTGGTTAATGAAGCATAAAGGAAGGAATGAGGTGAAGGAAAGCAAGCCATTGAAAGAAAAGATCAAGGAAGAAAAAGAAGAAAAGAAGATAGATCGTGGGCAAGTCAGCAAGCAAAAGAAGACATTAATGGGTGATTTGGAGCACCTCATGGAAAATAAGGAGGAACAGGTTGAGGAAGTCCTTAAAATTAGGGTTATGTAGATATAGGGTTTTGGCAATGAGGATTTAGGGTTTGGGGAACCTGGGATTTGGTCTAGAGTTTTCTAAGAATCATGGAATGTATAAATAGAGGTCAAAAAGAGTTGAGAAAGAGAGGCATGAGTGGTATTGAGAGGTAGAAGTGTTATGTTTTAGAGTATTGTTGTATTTTGGGTCTTCAGTTGGGTGCGAAGATCTACTTTGCAACTGGGTGCGTAGGGATAGGGAATACAGGGGAAAAAGGATCTGCAGTTGAGTGTGTATATAGAATTGTATATTTTCATCTATTTGATCAGTAAACACTTCTGTGGATGTAGACCTAGGGAGAAGGTGAACCACATAAAATAGTGTTTTTCTATGTGATTGATGTTGTGTTGATTGTTATATTTTATACTGTTATTGCATTGTTATTTTCCCTATTGAAGATCAAAATATAGAACTAACTTCATGAATTTAAGCATGCTATTGTTAAGAATCTTTAGGTTATCTTGCATTGTTGTTCTGGAATCATCTTGCACTTCCTATGGTTGTAGACACATGTGTCTTTCAACCCCTATTGCTACTTCAGGTGAGACTTCATCTGCTCCACAGGTGCTGCCGTAAGGGCCAACAGTTAGGGTTTGTTGGTGCGATGTTAGAGTTGAACCCTAGGTCTACCCCTGTGCCAACAAAGATGATCTGTGCAACATTCAGATTACAAAAATTGAAGGAGAAATGGAGGTGGAAGGTCCATATATGGAGTCAAAAAGTAATTAAAGTTAAGAAATTTGCAAAATACCATATATAATAAATACGCAGAATGGAAATAAAATGATATAAATGGCATAATAACAATAATATAACCAACATAATCTCCACAATAACACAAAAATGATATAAGAACAACAATAGAAATAACACTTTGATTCAGAAAGCAATTTTCACAGGCCTCTTCGAGGGGGCAACCTCCAGTCGGGCAGTGCTCTATTACAATAATCTCCAAGCTAGGGTTTTCATACCCTCGACCCTTATTTATACTAAATATGTCTATCAAGAGAAGCATCTAGAGGAAGATCCTTCTAGAAGCAGAAGCTTCTATTAGGTCTTCTTACATTCGCCTTATTCTATTTTATTGAAAGGCCTTATTAATATTGACCTTTATTACATCTGAATATATTGATCTACCTATCTGCAGGTTAGGACCCTAACATGTCCACCCCCTTAAAAATAGCCTTGTCCTTAAGGCTTAAGATGTGGAAACTATTGCAGAATGGTTGTTGGTTCCTAAGTGGCATCTGCTGGAGTCATATCTTTCCTCTGGAATATAACTTCCTTGATTGTTCTCTGATGCAGGTGATGCTCACGCTGGTCCAAAACTACTTCTAGTTGTAGCCAAATGGATCCTTCTTCAACTAACTTTGGAAGGTTGGTTTGAATTTGGCACCTCGTTCCAATCACCTTCTTTAAGCATGAAACATGAAAAACAGGATGTAGCTTCGACTGACTGGGTAGAGCTAACTAATATGCAACTTGTCCCACACGCTTGAGAACTATATAAGGACCATAAAATTTGGGCGCTAGCTTCTGAAAATGCTCAGCCTTGAGGGAACTTTGCTTATATGGTTGCAGTCTCAGAAACACATGATGCCCTTCTACAAATTGACGTTCAGAGCGACCTTGATTTCCTTGCTGCTTCATGCGATTCTGTGCCATGACCAAGTTCTCTTTAAGGGTACGAAGAATATCCTCTCGAACTGTAAGTGTTTGGTCAACCGCCTAGACCTTCAAGGTACCTGATAAGTATGAGAGAACTGAAGGTGGCTTTTTCCCATATACTTCTTCAAAAGGAGTCATGCGAGTAGTTGTATGGTAGGAAGTGTTGTGCCACCATTCAGCTAGGGGTAACCATTGATGCCACTGATGTTTTTTTTTAGAGGCAAAACACCTCAGATATGTTTCCAAACACTTGTTGACAACTTCCTTTTGACCATCAGTCTGGGGATGATAAGATGAGATGAGATGCAATTGGGTGCCTTGTAGCTTAAACAATTCTTGCCAAAAATTTCTTGTGAAAGTTGGGTCATGATCAGAAACAATAGAGTGTGGCATGCCATGAATCTTGAAGACCTAGTCCATGAAAATTTGATCCACCGTGGATGTAGTAAATGGGTGTTGAAGAGCGCAGAAATGAGCATACTTGGAAAGGTGATCCATAACCACCATTACGACTGATTTATTCCTTGATTTGGGTAAGATGGTAATAAAGTCCATAGAGATATCCTTCCAGATAGCAGGTGGAATCAGAAGCGGTTGTAGTGTGCCCGGAGATTTGACTGTTTCTCCCTTGTTGTGTTGACACACCTCACATTCAGCGACAAAATTACGGATGTCCTATTTCATACCATCCCATAAAAAATAACGTTTTACCCTGTCATATGTTTTGGTGAACCCTAAGTGCCCCGCTGTGGATGTAGCATGAAGCTCAGAAAGTACCGTGGATTTAAGATTTGATTGTTTACTTAAATAAAAACGAACTTTGTAGCAAAGCTCATCCTGGATCCAAGAGTACCCTGGGGGAGCCAGAGCCTTGGTCTACAATTGCTGGATCAGATGCGAACTTTTGGGATATTGAAGCCATTCCTAGTGCACAGCTTGGAGCCAATCTGGTACAATGAAGGAAAGAGAAAAAAGGGATCCTTCTTCTTCATATTTCCAGGACAGTGCATCTGCCACTACATTGTCTTTTCCCTTCTTGTAAATGATCTCATAATCATATCCAAAGAGCTTAGTCACCCATTTTTGTTTCTCTTGGGAGGAAATGTGTTGTTCCAGAAAGTACTTGAGGCTTTGATGGTTAGTCTTCATTTGGAAGCATTACCCCAAGAGATAAGGGTGCCACAGATCAACGACATGCAGAATAGCCAACATTTCCTTTTCATAAATGGGTTTGCCCAGATTCCTTTCAGACAGTTGCTTGCCAGTGAAGGCCAAAGGTCAATACTCTTGCATAAGGAAAACACCGATTCCTTTCCTTGAGGCATCACATTCCAACACAAAGGTCTTTGTGAAATAAGGAAGGGCCAGAACCGGAGTGGTGCACATGGTCGTCTTCAAGGTTTGAAAATCTTGAGTAGCGGCTGGAGTCCAAGTGAATGAGATTTTTTTGAGGAGAGTAGTGAGAGGTGCTGCAATATTTCCATAGTTCTTAACAAAATTGTGATGATACCCTGTTAAGCCTAGAAATCCATGCAAGATTTTGAGAGTCTTTGAGTGCATCCAGTATTGCATAGCTTCAAGCTTATTCAAGTCCACCCTGATGCCATCCTTGCCAACCAGATGACCCAAGTATTCTACTTCTGAGGCACCAAAACCACATTTAGACTATTTCAGGAAAAGTTGGTGCTAAGAGAAAATACCGTTTCATGTTTAGCAAGGAGGGCTTGGAGGTCATGCGGTACCGGGGTGTCTTTGTGTCTTGTATGGCATGGAGTTGGGCAATGACACCAAAATGACTTTTTTTGAGCATCTTTTCCATGCGATGTGAATTAATGAACTCAGGTGAACCAACAGTGATGCCTTGGAATTTATATTGGTGGCCTTCCTGGTCGAATTGCATGGTTAATGCCTTAAAATCCATGAGAATGGGACCCAAAGTTCTTAGCCAGTCTGCACCCAACACAGTGTCACAACCACCCATGTCGATAGAAAACATATGGGATTTGAGGCGGTAGTCACCGATTTGGAGACACACATTTTAACAGTTCCCTCCACATTTCATTGAACCACCATTGACAATCATGATTTGGAAATTGTTGACAGCATGGATGTAGCAATGAGTTTCTTGGGCAATGCGGCCATGAATAAATTTATGGGTGCTTCCACTATCAACTAGATGATGACCTTCTGATGCTTGATGTAACCGATTAACTTGAGGGTTTGGGGAGTGGAGAAGCCAGTGAAAGAATTGAGGGAAATGACAGGTTCTACTTCGAGAGGGTTTCAGGGAGGGGTTATGTCAGTGATTTCAGGTGACTCAGACATAAGGGGAGTTTCAACATCCTCTTCTGAAATATCCTCAGAGATGGCCATAAAAATATTTTGTTCCTCATACTTTTGGCCCGGGAAATATTTTTCATCACAATTATAACAAAGGCCTTTGATTTGACGTTTATCCATTTCATCCCTACTCAATTTTTGGATCTTTAATGGGGCGGAGGGAGTAGTGGGATTTACAGGTTTAGGGTGAGGGATAAAGGAAGGTTTACGGTTTTGAGAGGATACAACTTGTTGTGCTTCTTTATCTTTTTTAGTAGCCTCCACCCAAGTTGAAGGTCGAGCCATGAGGACATGGGCTCGAATCTCCTCCTTGAGGCCACTGATAAAACACTCTCGAAAGAAAGCATCAGTCATGCCTTTTGTTCAAAAATCCAGGCGCTCAAATGCAGCTATGAAGTCTTTGATTGTTCCTGATTGTTTCAATTTTGTCAAATGATCCAAATGGTTGGTGTCAATGTCAAAGTGTTCATAAAGCTTATTCACAAATTGGGTCCAAGAAATATACCCTTGATGGGAAGTTTTTCTCCATTGCCACCATTGCTAGCGTTCTTGATCTATATGGAGAACACCATACCGGAGTTTGGCCAAGTTATCTGTAATGTCATATAAAGAGAAATAATTTTCCATTTGGGTGACCCAACCAGTGGGGTCTGAGCCATCGAATTTGGTTACATCCACCCGCGGAAGGCGTAGGTCACGTTGAAAGTGATGGGGCTGAAAGGTATGGGAATGGGAGGGATGTTCACCTTCAGTTTTTGGAGGTGCGTCAGGGAAAGGGTCATTGGTAGGGATCTTCAGTTTGGTGCAGAGTGATGCAAAGACAGATTCAAGATGAGTGGTTAGTTCTTGTTTGACTTCCTCCATTGAGGACTGTATGGATGCATTTATGGTTGTATTGATGGATGTATCGAGGGAGGCAACAGTAGCACTAAATTGTTTCACTTCTTTTTGGGTCTCTAGGAAACAAGATTGCAAGGTGTTGAAGTGAGACTCCAGTTCTTAGCTACGGGTATGGGCCATGAGGATGGGTGAACTGAAAAGGGGCAGGATGGGTCAAATTTTTTTCTGAAAAATGATATGGATGAATGTGATAAGGGTGAAGAGATGAATCCAATGGAATAGGTCTCAAATAATGGTGAAAATATTTCCGGAATCATTTTTTTTTACACCTGTGGAGTTATAATTCGGTTTGAAGAATACAAGAGTGATGAAATGCCCAAATGCTTAACCAGAAAGAAATGTGTATTTACTTGGAAACCCGAACACAGTTGCGTGACAATAGATCTGGTCGGTTTTAATTTGTTTATGTTTTTGTCCCCCAAGGGTTAGGTATTCAAGGGTTCTACAAACAAGGGTTTTCCCTGTGCTATATCTCTTTGATATACGTGCGAGGTCCAATAGTAGTACTTGGCCCAATATATTAGGGAAATAACTAAGGAGGATAGACTGTACCCTTAGCCATACTACCCAACTACCTAGGTACTAGAGAGTATCTTCTCGAGTGTTGTTCTCAGTGACACTATAACAATTCGATGGCCAACGGGTTTATCTAAAGAGGGCTTCAGGAAATGTAGGTCGATTCATACATAGGTGTTTTCTAATGTGCTACCATTCGAAGGGGTACCAACAGGGGTTAAAAGGGTGGCCAATAGATGTGCACTTAAGAACCACTTGTATTTCCTGCGTGTATGAATGCCTCAACTGCGGGTTTATGTGCGTAACGACAGATCTTTGTGGCTTAAAGACACTGGAATACGTATCTACCTTGAAAAAAAAATTCCCATAATTTCTGCCAAGGAAAGTGCTCTGATACCACTTGCAAGATACCAGATATAATAAATACGCAGAACACAAATAAATGCTAGAAATGGTAGAATAACAGTAATATAACCAGCATAATCTCCACAATAACATTGAAATGATATAAGAACAACAAAAAAAATAAAACTTTGATTCATAAAGCAATGTTCATAGGCCTCTTCAAGGGGGAAACCTCTAGTCGAGCAATGCTCTGTTACAATAATCTCCAAGCTAGGGTTTTCATACCCTCAACCCTTATTTATACTAAATATGTCTATCAAGAGAAGCATCTAGAGGAAGATCCTTCTAGAAGTGGAAGCTTCTATTAGGTCTTCTTACATCCTCCTTATTCTATTTTATTGAAAGGCCTTATTAATATTGACCTTTATTACATCCGAATATATTGATCTACCTATGTGCGGGTTAGGACCCTAACAAAATTCAACATTGCGACAATTGCCAATCCTAAAATGAAAAGTATTGGAGACTATTGGGATGAACAAACAGTAGAAAGAATAATAGAGTTACTGCGCAAATAGAGTGACATGTTCTCAACAACCTTTACGGAGATGAAAGGAATAACATGAGAGTTAGGAGAGATTAAAATACATCTTAAACCTGAGGCAAGACCTGTCAGGAAGAGACCTTACAGACTAAATATAGTATATAAGCAGAAAGTGAAAGAAGAAATTGACAGAATGTTGGAAGCTGGTATCATAGAACCAATAGAGGAATCTGAATGGATAAGTCTTATGGTAGTACAAGAAAAGAAACAAAGGGGAATAATTATTTGTGTAGATCTAAGGAAATGTAATGATGCCTACTTACATGACCCTTTTCCTACCCCTTTTATAGATGAATTCTTAGAGAATGTGGGAGGCCAGGAAGAATATTCATTTACAGATGGATTCTCAAGCTACCATCAGATCAAAATAGCTCCAAAAGATAGGTATAAGACTACTTTTGCTTCAGAATGGGGATCCTCCAATATAATAATAATAATCATCTATTTTTAAGGTCACAGCCAAGCCACACCAAATTGGTGTATGATACCCCCTTATTTGTGGGACAAGGGACCCCCCTCCTCCCAACGATTTAATTGGTAAATTCTACGAAGGTATACATGCCCTACCCCCCTCTGGATTTGAACTTGTGACCTCTTAAGAGGAAACACATGTTCTTAACCATTAGGCCCACTACAATCATGTCGTTTGGGCTGAAGAATGCATCATCCATATTTTCAAGAGTAGTCATAGCTTCTTTTAAGGAATTCATACATCAGTTTTTAGAAGTATATCTAGATGATTGGACTGTATATAATGTGTTATAGGACCATGTAGAAGTATTAATGCTAATGTTGGAAATATGCAGGCAATGTCAAATAACATTGAATATCAAGAAATGAATTTTTGGGACACCTTTTGGAATATTGTTGGGACATATAATGTGTAAACAAGGCTTACTAGTGGATCCTGCTAATATTGTTGTCATTGTAAACTTACCACCACCAAAGTCAGTGTTAATCCCTAATATTGGCTCATTACCCCTTAATTGGGGTATATTATATTATTAATGTTATTTTACTTATGTTAGCTTTAGGCCATTAGTTGTAATTATACCTTCTAGTCTCCTATATATACCAAGGAGACATTTTCATTTTGAATCATCTTGTACTTGAACATTTAAGTAGGGTAAAAGGAGGTTGCCCCCTCAAAGAGACTTATTATATGAAATTATCTCTTTTTCAAGGCTTTGAGTATTTTTTCTAAGGTTTTTCTATGCTATATTGATATTTGGTTCTTAACATACGGTATCATAGCTCAAGGTCTTGGGGTTTCACTGCTACATCTGAGACACCTTGGAATTTTTTCTATAAATTTTTTTATACAATGTTTCAAAAGGAATGGCTTAGAGGATATTTAGTAGACAGATCAAGGTACATTGGGTTCAAAATTCATCTCCTTAGGCCTTATAATTTCGGAGATATAGCTTGTACAAGATAGGGTTCTAGAATCATCCTGAACTGAGTCATTGTGAAATTTTCTCTATAAAAACCTTTTTGTAAAGTTTCAGACCCTAAAATATGGAGGCTATTTATAGAAATTAGTAAGTTATCTGTGGTAAAAATTTCAGCGTCTGGGTCATCTTACATTTGTAGATACACCATGTCTAAGATAGGGTATCTAACTAGTCCTATTGACTAGTCTCAAGAAGGTGTTCCAAGTAAAACAATCATAACTTCTTCCTAGAGTATCCAAATTCAGTGGGACTGGTTTCATTGGATCGTGGACAATCTGTAGTAATTCTGGTGTGAGTTTCAGAATTTTATATCAATTATTTTGTGCGAGACACGCTATACAAGTGAAGTTGTGGGGAAGTTACCATAAATTCCATTTGGCACATCCAATTTTGATCAGACCTGTGGCATTGCAGAGAATAAATATTAGAGAACTATATAAAATAAATCTTCATACCCAGAAGGGATGAAACTTGGGAGATACAACAGAAGAAATATTGTCTAGCAAAACTGCCTCAAAATCAAGGTTCAAAAGTGATACTTGCTCAACATGCCACCAAAAAAAGGGAACTTCTACACCAAATAAGCCTCCAGAAAATCCTACTTGGACTCTTGATGAAGGTGAAGGAATGCGTAGGGACATAAATGAACTACAAAAGAAGATGGATTCAATGGAAGATAAGTTGGATACTAAGATGGATTCAATGGAAGCTAAGTTGGATACTAAGATGGATTCAATGGAAGCTAAGTTGGATACTAAGATGGATGGTTTAAAAAGGAAGATCATGGAAGTATTGAAAAATTTCGTAACAAAGAAGACACCTGAAAGTGAAAATGCATCCCATGAAATTCATGATGAGGACACAAGGAAGGTGAATCAAGAAGGGAGAAACTCCAACTTTGG
>ML789630.1:485733-500978 GCA_009831015.1 Picea engelmannii
ACCGAAGTCTGAAGGAAAGAGTGGCATCATGGTGATTGTTGATAGACTGACCAAGTATGCACACTTTTGTGCACTCTCTCATCCCTTCAAAGCTAGTACAGTTGCCACCGCATTCATGGAGATAGTTCAAAAGCTACATGGCAACCCAAAAATTATTGTAAGTGATAGAGATCCCATTTTCACTGGACATTTTTGGACAGAATTATTTTCTTGTTTGGGTACTCAATTGGCTCATAGCTCATCCTATCATCCTTAATCTGATGGACAAACCGAGATAGTGAACAAATTTCTGGAAGGCTACCTTCGTTGCTTTTTCTCTGATAAATAAACACATTGGTTCAAATGGTTACCCTTGGCAGAATGGTGGTATAACACTTCCTTTCATACTGCAACAAAAATGACACCATTCATTGCACTTTATGGATACCACCCTCCTTCCATCACTTCTTCTCTAAAAGAAAAATCTAAGGTTCAAGCATTGGAAGATCACATTGAGAATCAACAACAGGTTCTCCAAATCTTAAAGGACAGCCTGACCATGGCACATAATCGCATGAAACAACAAGCAGATCAACATCGTAGTGAACAAAGTTTTGAAGTAGGGGATTGGGTGTTTTTAAGACTACAACCATACAAACAGATTTCCCTCAAGAAAGCCAAGAAGGATAATAAATTATCACCAAAGTACTATGGCCCTTATAAGGTGTTGCAAAAGATTGGTACTATGGCATACAAATTGGAGCTACCTACATCTTCATGAGTACACCCAGTTTTCCAATTGAGGAATAGATCCATTTAGAGTATCTCATTAAATGGAGGAAACTATCAGTTGAAGATTCCACTTGGGAAGATGAGTCTTTTATACAGAAGCATCCAGAGTTACTCAAGCATTGTGGCCAACACTTGTCTCAGGGGGAGGGGCATGTTAAGCCCTAATATTGGCTCATTACCCCTTAATTAGGGTCATATTATATTAGTAATGTTATTTTATTTATGTTAGATTTAGGCCATTAGTTGTAATTATACCTCCTAGTCTCCTATATATACCAAGGAGACATTTTCATTTTGAATCATCTTGTACTTGAACATTTAAGTCGGGTAAAATGAGGTTGCCCCCTCGAAGAGGCTTATTATCTGAAATTATCTCTTTTTCAAGGCATTGAGTACTTTTTTTGAGGTTTTTTTATGCTATATTGATATTTGGTTCTTAACAGTTAGTGCGTCAGTTGAGAGAAACAATAGGGCACACATGGTATTACAGGAAATTTATAAAGGGGTATGCATAGATTACTACACCAATGGAAAAATTGTTAAAGAAGGATATCAGATTTCAATGGAATGGGTATTGTTAATAAGGTATGGACACCTTAAAATAAAACATGGTCACAACACCTATCCTAGTATTCCCAGACTGGGAAAATACATTCATGTGCATGTATATGCATCAACCATAACACTTGGAGCAATTCTGGAGCATCTAGGAGTAGGGGACTTAGACCATCCTATAGCCTTTTCAAGAAGGAAATTGTCAGAATCAGAGAAAAATTATAACACCACAAAAAAAGAAGGCCTAGGCAAAGTATATGCACTTTTAAAGTTTAGACACTATTTACTGGGTAAACACTTTAAGATGTTCACAGATCATTCTTCCCTCAACTATTTAGTCAATGAGCCAGTGTTGGGGGGTAGGATATGTATATGGCTATTTTTATTCCAAGAATTTTATTTCGAAGTGATAGTCAAACCAGGGAAGTTGATTACAGGACCTAATCACCTGTCAAGGGTAACTAATGGAGAAGAACCTACCAATTCCGAGGACAACTTCCCTGATGCACAAATATTTTCAGTACAAGTATTTGATGAATACTTTATTGATATTATTGAATACTTAAGTACAAAGATTGTGCCAAAAGAGTTTAGCACTAGACAAAATAAAATTTTGGTTTTTATAGCTGCATACTATTAACTTATTGTAGGAAAATTATAGAATATGGGCATAGACAACATTTTGAGAAGGTGTGTATGAACATGAAAGGCCTAGAATTTTGGCAGAAGCTCATTAAGGTATATCTAAAGGAAACTATGCACGAAAAGATATCGTGCAGGAGGTATTTCTCGCTCAATTATGGTGGCCAATGATACATAGATATGCCAAGGAATATTTCTATAAATGTGATGTCAGTCGGAGGGTTGGAAAACCTAAAAGAATATATGAGATGCTTATGAGACCACAAGTGACTTTGAAAGTATTTGAAAAATGGGAAATAGACTTTTTTGGACCAATTAATCCACCAACAACAAGGTAAGGATCTAGATATGTCATTACTTTAATTGAATACTTAACAATATGGGCAGAAGAAACACCAGTAAAAGAGTGTAGTGCAGAGACAACGACACACTTCTTGTTTGAGCAAGTGATCACCATATTTGGATGTCCAATGATTTTGATGAGTGACCAAGGAAATAAATTTATCAACAATACCATCAAGGCTATGACTGAGGAGTTTGAAGTCTATCACCAGAAGAGTACACCATACCATCCTCAAGAAAATGGAATAGTAGAAGCTTTCAATAAGATATTGGAAAATGCTCTAACAAAGATCTGCAATGTCAACATGGATGATTGGGACTTGAAAATACCAACATTACTATGGGCATATAGGAACACATGTAAGAATATGACAGGAAAAACACCATTCAGGTTGGTGTATGGGAAAGAAGCAGTGATGCCATTAGAATTTTTGGTACCTAGTCTGTGCGTAGCAACAATTACCAACATGATAGAAATAGGTGAAGTACGGGAAAGGTTAAATAAACTAATGGATATAGAATAGGACATGATTATGGTAGGATTTCAACAAGAAGTACAAAAAGCAAGAGACAAATCCTGGCATGACATAAATATTAAGAAGAAGATCTTTAAGGAAGGAGACCTAGTCTTTCTCTATGTCAATAAATTTTTTCAACATATTGGTAAATTTAGAATGCATTGGCTATGGCCATATGAGGTAAATACTATCATATATGGGGGATCTGTGTAGCTAAATGATTTGGGAGGAACATAACTAAAAGGTTTGATCAACGGTAGTTGACCGAAACTGTATAGGGATAGTTGACCTCATAAACCCTAAAAGTTACAACGCAGTAAGAAAGGCATGTAAATAGTGTACTATAGCAGAGGTTAGGATAGAAAAAGGAGAAAAAAAATAAAAAGGAGAAAAAGAGGGAAAAAGAAAAGAAATAAAATACAAAAATATAGGGAAACATTGTGTGAATAAATAGTGGACTCAGCGTGACAAAAAGGAAAAATGATCATGCACAACATATGGTTGGAAGAAAGAAAAACAATGTGCACTAAGGATAATTCATGACAAACTAAGGAGAAGTAAATCACAATAGAAAAGGGGCCAACGGTTAGAAAAGAGAAAAAAGGTAGTTAGGGAAAGAAGGCGTGAATTGGGGCATTTATGGAATTGAATGAAGAGTACTCGACAAGATTCAACGCATTAATAATATATAAAGAAAATTCTTCGAGACGATTCAAAGAAATAATGACACCCTCTATATAAAGGAGAAATGCGGGACAAATAAGAATTATTGTGAAATTGAAAACCTGTGAAGCTAAAGACAAGAGGTGAACAGGCGAGTACAAATATTCGAACAAGCTGAAGCTCAAATCTAGAAAGAAAGAAGTGTCCATGATGGCACCTCCAAAGGTTGGTGCACCAAGCCAAAAGACATGCAAAACCCAAAGAAATCTTAGGTCACCACAAGAAACCATAGAGGAGGCACAAGAAATAACACAGAGAGAGGGAATTGTTGATGTTGATGCAATTCCCTCACCATAGGTTGAATTGATGAATGCTACACTGGTAGAAGAAGAAGGACAAGCCCCAATGATGATCGAGATGGAGATTGAGTCACACAACAATGTGCAGAGGCACAAACGAGTTTCCATAAACAACCCAAAACAACATGTGAGTGCAAAACAGCCCAAAGAAAAAATGGGGGTAACAGTGAGTGGAAAAAGTCTGACGTGATGAGACCAAAACCTATGGTAGGGTCCACACAACAAGAGGAAGGACAAGTGGAAGATATTACAGGATAGCCAAATTTGGGCAGGGAAGAGAGAGAGCCAAAGGATGGGAACTCTACCATGTCAGTAATAAGAAAGGGAAAAAAACCCATCGTGCAATCCCTACACAAGCATCTTGATGCATCAATTATTCTACAATGCATTCCAGAGGGGGTGCAGGCCACACCAACCCTACTGGGGTGCATGGAAAGGCTAAGATAATTGGATGACGACGTTTTTGACACTGCAAAATTCCCAAAATTAGTGCAACAAGTATACATGGATAGTATAGGGACATGCCCATTTGGATACCCCATGATGCAACAAAAACAATGGGCAAAGGGCCTAGAAAAAATAGGGATCCTGAACATTGTAGAGATTCCCCACTTCGGCAAGAGGAAATAAGTGAATAAAGACATCAAGCAGTTGATGGAAGTCCTCCATGGAGGCTTCTTGTGGATGGAAGAACCTATCTCCATTGATGTAGATTTGATTACGTTCATCACAAGTCTTTCGTCAATGGACGAGAGTCTCGTGCAGTACCTAGACAACAAGACAAAGGAGAAGTCTCTCATTGAAGAAATGTAGAAGAAATATGGGACAGAGAGAGGCTCACATGGGATTATCATCAAAAGAATCAACGACATAACCACCAGGATGGATACAAAACTAATGGCATGTAAATTGCTAGGAAAACTCCATAAGGAGGAGATCCCTGCAGGGATTGTCGCAGTTGTAGATTAGTGCAAAAACGACACCATGCTCAGTTGGGCCCCATATATATTGAAAATTTTCCTCGATAACTGCAAGGATGCAAGGGACTTGGGAATAGAGTCCCACTATTCATGGATGTTTATTTTGATAGCACTAATCGGGTGGAAAGAGCCTCCCTACTCTTATTTTTGTGATAGAGTAGGACACTTCCATGCAATGTGATACACATCCATGGGAAGCACGTGGGACCCCAAGAGAAGAAGTGGAAACACAAGTACCTTTTCATGGTACCTTAGCGACATTCATGAAAAAATAGCTAACACCTGGAGGATCACTTTGGAAGTGGTCGCATAGTATCAAGGAATAGATACCTTTAGGGCCACACACCACAATATGTGGATCCAAGTGCGTAGGGACCTAGCAAAAGAATGCCTGCAACTTCGTTTTTTCATCAAGGCAGAGGAAGTTGAAATCAAAATGCGAGATTGGTAGGACAACTAGAAGATCCTAGTCATTACCAAGGAAATGCCAAAGGGAAAGGAGGTAGAGGCAAGGTCATCCAAGACACCTCCAGGAGACAATGTTGCACCCAAAAATCTAAAAAAACAAAGGAATCCCATTCATAAGCCAGTGCAACAGAAGAAGGGAAATGTGCCAAAGAAGGATGCACAGTTAGGCAAGAAGGATACTTCCCCAACATAGGAAGAACAAGGAAGGGGGGACAGAACAACATAAGAAACCCCTTCAGAAACAACCCCAATCGAAATAGGGCCACCCAAGAAGCCAATTATACACACAGGGGGGTTGTGCAAGAATTCCAAGTCCCATAATAAGAGTATACAATCACCGAGGAAGAGGTCGATCTAGTCACAGAAAGAGTACATGATCGTGCAAACGAGGAGTTTGAAGATGTCAAGAACCAAAGAGGAAGGATACAAAACAATTTGGTAAATATAAGGAAGGTCCTCAAAGAAATACAAGCAACAAAAAGGCATGAAAGGGGAACGGGACCCATCCCCTCAGTGACAAAAGCAAAGAAAAACACTGCACCAAGTGAACAAGACACCATCTAGACTATAGAGCAAGCGATTCCAAGATTCCAAGTAACATCATATATGCTAAAAATGGACAATGAGATAGCCCATACTGATCCAAGTGGATATTGATGGCCACCCACCTTTTCCATCTAGCTCAAAACAAATTTCTGGCAATTTACTATTTTTAGTATTTTTTAACTTTTGTGGCCATTTTGAGGGCCCAAATGAAGGTTTTTCTAGAATGATATTCAAAATAATAGTCGAAGGCTCTGATTCATCCCCCAAAATGAATCTCCTCGAATATACCTTTCCAACGAGCTATTGTGTGCCCCAAACGAAGATCGTATGCCGAAGTTACACCCCTAGGAAGTTGATACACCAAACTACCCAAAACAGGGTCCACAAAATTGTTGGCTTTTCATCTTCTGGGGTTAGGGTTTCGGATTTTATTTATGACAAAAATGCCTTTGGAGCCTCATTGTAAAATCATATTCTTGCGAATGCGAGTAGCAAACACATCTCTTCTCAGAGATAAGAAGCCACCATTCTAGTGAGTCTTTCACTCTGTATTTTTACAATCTTTGTACATTTTCTCTCATTATTAGAAAATTGTGTATTACTGTATCTCTGTGTTTATGATTACATCTCTGATACATTTCTATTATATTATTGGATATTCGAGATATATATGTACATTTATTTATTATATATATTCTCTCATTTCGTGTCTAAAATAATCCAAATCATAAACACCACTTAAGGATCTCACATAGGTGTAGTTGGTACTGGTGAGGATACCAATAAAGGCATTGTAAACACTACAAGTCAGTGTCACGTAGGAAGTGAAATCATGTGCAATGACAGATGCAACAGAATTGCAGGAAAATAGAAATGGCAAGGATGTCATGGAACTCATAGTCAAGAAGGTAAATCTTGAGACAAAAGAGGAGAAACCACATGCATATAATTTAGAACAGAAGGTGAAGGAATTCTTTACAAGGATTCCAGATAGCATGCAGAAAACCACAAGCAATGCAGAAGAACAAATCTAAATTATCACGTAGACACTCGATAAATACAAGAAGGATATCGAGGATATTAAAGAATAATTAACCCCAACCACTCTTCTGGAAGTTCTAGCTAAAAGGGAACAACATGCAACCCTATAGGTGGAAGTGATACAAAAAGAAGCTGAAAAGGTCACACAACTGTTTGAAAAGACTGCACAATTATGGACAACGTTGTAAGAAGATGATAAGGTCCAAAAACTATATCAGAAAGAGGAGGTTATCATCACTGCAATCCAAGAGTTGAAGCAGAGGAAAAATTCCATGAGCATCATAAAACAAGTGAATGGCATGGAGGAGATGAAGGCCCTGTAGGAAGAATTGAATATTGTGCAGAATAATAAGCAAGCAAGGTTAGCCCAGTTAGAACCTCTCCAAGAGAAAGAAACACAAATTATTGTGAAACTAGAGAAGGAAAAGACGAGGATGACTTGGGATCATGTGGAGAGAATAGAATCTCTCAAAGAGAACATCACATCGTAGAGGGTAGAAGAGCTCACAAAGAAAGTTGCGCAAGGCAAAGAAAAAGGGGAAGAGCTAAAAAGGAAATTTCACAGCTTAGCATAGGCTATTAAGGGAGCGCACACTACTTGAATGTCTTGAGATGAGCCACATGTCAATGTTGGGGGACTATTGGGCGTGGGCCTATTTTGGGAAGGAAGGCTATTTTGAGGAAAGACCTAATTTTGGGAGCACGCACAACAATTGGAAAGACAACAACATGCAAAGAAAGGAGGAAAATAAGCATGCAAGAGGAGAATCATGAAAGGAAAGAAGGATGACAAACCTAACCACGATAGGTTTAGGGTTTTTTACAAAGGTGGTAACGACTATAAGCTTGTAAAATAGTTTAAATAAGAACCTAGGAGGTCTAGGTAGGGTTCTGGGTTTTGGTTTGTTCAGTTAAGTAAATACAAAGTGATTGATGATAACGAAAAAGGTTGTTGAGCTGCAAAGAAGTGGAATAAGGTAGATTTTGAGGGTTAGATCACAGGTAGAGAATCTTGGTGTGATCTAGTCCACATCACATGGGTTCATTAACCTCATTATGATTGTATGACTAAAGATGTAATGCATGCAATACCATATTTTACAGTAGATTAATTAAAAGAGAATAGAATCCAAATCTTTGTGGACGTAGCCCAGAAGGGGGTGAACCACGATAAAACATGTGTTATATGTGATGTTTATTGCATGTTTACTTTATTTCAATGATTAGGTTATGAATGAATGTTTAAGATAGATATATTAGAATGCATGCATGGGCCTAAAAGATGAATGAACCCTAGGAATATTTGAATGAAATAATCAGAGTAATGCATGATGAATATAAAATACATTCCTAAATCCCCACTCATTCCTAGACTTCAAGAACTTGAGCATTGCAGTCACCCATAAAGTTATCTTGGGTGAGACTGTGCAGTGCACTCTGTCTGTTGTGTTGCCTTCTGTTTTACCAGGAGGGTAGATAGTTTTAGAGGGTTTTGTTGGAACCCTGATTAGATCTGAACCTGGGTCAGAACAAGAGTAGAAAGAGAGATTTAACCCAACAATAAAAGACAAGAACAACAATTTGGTGAAAGAATAAATTATTCCATCACCCAAATGGTAGACTTTATAATATCACCCACAAAGAGATATTGAAGGTTTTGATATTTCAGTGGCCTCTCCTTGGGAGGGTTCTTTTCTTCCCTGATTATCCAGTTGTAAATACTCTCTCCTTTGGCTATAGATGGTTGAAATAATAATTTTATTCTCACAAAAATATGGTTTTTGCGATGAAGGGAGGGGAAAGAACCACAACGAGGGAAAATAAGAGCAAGAAGAATAAAAAAGTGAAAAATGAGAGTGATAGTGAAATGGGGGAGACCCCTCCTTGTTTTATAGGAAAAATATGGAATTTTTGTCATATTTTTTCTTTTTTAAATTAAAAATAGGAGGGAAAGTCATAAAAAGGGTTTATGTCTTAATTAAGTGGGATTAATTTTAGGGAAATGGCTCCTAAAGTTAATTAAAGGGGATATTACATAAAAGTGGGATTTTGTGGCTTTATGAGTGAAATTAACTTTAGGAAAACGGTTCCTAAAGTCAATTAAAGGGCATATGGTGTAAAAGTCATGGTACACATACTATTGTTGGAATATTTTGGTACACCTAGCATTTTGGTCTAGGTGGGGCATTTTTTATGTGATAACATGAAAATAACATATAATTTTTTTCTGCAACGAGTATCCAAGTTGACGATATAGACAAGCATAGGATCATCGTTTATGGATCAAGATTGATTCATGTGATCTTAATGTGAAGATTTACGATAATCCTATAAAATGGTTTTGCTAAAAGTTTTTGATACTTGTTCCATATTTAATGTTGTTGACCTATTCATATTTGATGAATGAATGAAGGAGTATGAGGTTAGGAATGCGTTGGAATGGAAGGATCAATTTC
The DNA here is from genome assembly GCA_009831015.1 of Picea engelmannii. Taxonomy (NCBI): domain Eukaryota; kingdom Viridiplantae; phylum Streptophyta; class Pinopsida; order Pinales; family Pinaceae; genus Picea; species Picea engelmannii. The sequence goes on from ML789630.1 coordinate 495,075, forward strand.
CAATTAAGCCATCTAAAGTAATCAAGGAAATAATAGCAAAGAAAGTTGGTAGGAAGAATCAAGGAAGATATTCTATTGAGTATTTAGTTGAATTGAAAACAAAACTTGTGAGGACACATATTGGATTTTTGAAGAGGAGTTGGCTCATATTTAGTTGCCTTCATTACTCAAAGATTCTATGGTTTTGCCCATTTTTTCTAAATTCCCATTGTTTTCTTTCCCAGGGTATTTTATGTGGTAGAATCCTTGGCCTTGATTAATTAGCATCACCCCAAAAATATTTGCTTCCCCTTTTATTTAATTTTCTAAGCTATTTTCATAGCAAGTTGGGATAAGGGGGTTAGTATACATACTTTATGTGGAAGAATTAAATGGACTATGAATACCTATGCTATAGATCATAAGAATTTTTTGTGTTGGATACAAAGGCCCATGCATTGCTATAGAAGTGAAATCAACTAGGAAAATTAGAACAGTAAAGGGAATTTGGTAGTGCACTATAGATGGGGATTTGAAGAGGCACCAATAGTGAAGTTCAAGTTTTTCATAGACCAATTGAATTATGGTGGAAACAAATATGTAAAAGGAGAATATATCAATAGGATTAGTGTTATTCAAGAGGGATTCAAACCCATCAATTTGTAGAAAAAGAATATCAAGTGACTTTGAACTTCACTACTTTTAGAGTTAGAGACTCGTTTGTAGTCATATATTCATGGATTGTACTTGTAGAAGTCTATGAGAGACTTATAACTCCAAATGTAAATATATAGGTTGGGTTTGGTTCTGTCATCAAATAAATATTTGGATTCTACTCTTTCCTTCTCTGTTGAAATTTTCTTGCAATATTCAGTTTGTTTTCTTTAACATATAAAATTAATGTATGTATAAACATGTGCTTCTATAGTTTTTTCACTTTGAACATGAACAAAAGAAATCAAATGTTGGTTTTACCATTTGGGTTTCTAGGATATTAACTATTTTTTATGGTGTATGATTGCGTTTCTCAATTCCTATGAGTACTTCTTGTGTATATCTCCTTGTATTCATTACAATGGTTAGTATTTCTAACAACACATGGAATTAATCCCCAGTAGATCAATTTGTAACTTGTTCTCCTTGCTGGAATTAGTGGGTTTAGTAATTAAATGCACATATAATCTTTCCATTAATTTCTTGAATTATCAGTTGGAGAGAGTGATTTGGGTTGTGATTTGATTTACACTATTGGTATTTGTTGTGTTACCCACACTCTCCTTTAATCAAATCATTGTGGTCATTGACATGATACATCAAGGGATATGCTACAACCTTTGTTTATCAACTCGTGCTTGATTGATAGCTACAATCATCAATATCCTACTTTTAATTCAACATGTGGTGAGAAATTATTATCATCATGTTGCATTGACTCGATATATTGTATAGCAATTCCACAAGGAATTAGAGTGTTCTCCTATCCATTATTTTTTATAACTTCTTCCATCCCCATATACATAACCCAGGATCTGAAGTTATCTTCTCTATCCAATCTATCCTCAACTCTTATATTGGTTGACATTTTCACTGGTAGAAACCCTAGATCTGAGAAATTTCAAATTTATGAAATTTACGGAACTACAACCAGAGTGTTGTAGGGGGGTGCACTAGGGTAGGAAGAACTTCTCTATGAAAAGATAAGTCCCAACTCCTTGGAACTGATGCTCAACGAGCTTGGAAAAGAGAGTGTGTTGCAGCAGTAAGGTCACTACAATGGCAAGGTATTGTGACTCGATGCAGCGAAAAGGTACTACAGGAAGATGCAGTGGAAAGATACTACGTTAAGATGTAGTGGCAAGGTAATGCAAAAAGATGCAGTGGAAAGATGTAGCAACAAGGTATTGTGGAAAGATTTGATCTTCCTTCCAGTGGTTAGATTGTTCTGAAGGTAATCAACTCTAATACCATGTTAAAATTTTGGTATGCTTGTTTAACCATAGACAATGTCACATCATTGTCACCCAACCATAGAAACTTACACATGCCACTCATGATCAGAGTAACCTTTTCTTATATATATTCCGACAAGTTGACTAGAACCAACATATAAAGATTAACCATAAATGCCAATACTTCTGCGACAACAACACAATATCAAGAGAGCGTACCTATATGAATAGAAGTGTACCTTTACCAAGAAAAGTGCACAAGAGAGCTACCATAAAGACTGAGATTACACCATGGCCACTGCTGCACTCCCCTCTCCAGACTTACGCCTCCTTCTACTGCAATTGTTGCTCCTTAAACTTGCACCTTAGCTAAGTGAGTGAGTGAGTGTGTTCAAATGAGCTAATGCACCTCCTTATTTATACTATCATGTCCATGTGACTTTCATAGGTGGGGCTGAATTCTCTTCTATGGTTTCACACATCTCTTTAATGATTCTCTTACTCTTGGAATATTGTTTTATGAGTACAAAGGTTATACTTGGAGGTTAATAACTCGCACAACTTCAAAACATCAATAAATATTTAATACAAATTCATGAATTACAAAACATGCACATTTTAACCATATGAACACATGAAGCACATAATTGAAAATTATTTGTTCAACATGTTGTATGCCTACCCACTAATTGAGGGTGAGTACTTTTCCTTGGCCTTGAGTAATTAACATGACCCCAAAAAGATTTTCTTCCCCTTTTACTTAATTTTCTAAGATAGTTTCATAGTAAGTTGGGATAAGGGGGTTAGTGTACATAATTTATGTGGAGAACTTAAATGGACTATGAATACCTCTTCTATAGTTCATCATATATTTTTTTTTGTTGGATACAAAGGCAAATGCAATGCTATAGAAGCGAAATCAATTAGGAAAATCAGAACAATAAAGGGAATTTGGCAGTGCACTATAGATGGGAATGTGAAGAAGCATCATTAGTGAAGTTCAATTTTTTCAGAGACCAATTGAATTATGGTGGAAACAAACATGTAAAAGGAGAATTTATTAACAGGGTTAGTGTTATTAAGGAGGGGTTCAACTCCATCAATTTGCAGAAAAGAATATGAAGTAACTTTGTACTTCACTATTTTAGAGTCAGAAACTCATTTGTAGTCATATATTCATGGATTGTAACTTTAAAAGTCTATGAAAGACTTAGAACTCCAAAATGTAAATCTATATGTTGGGTTTGGTTGTGTCATCAAATAAATATTTGAATTCTACTCTTTCCTTCTCCGTTAAAATTTTCTTGCAATATTCATTTTCATTTCTTTAGCATCTAAAATTAATGTATGTGTAAACATGTGCTTCTATAGTTTTTTCACTTTGAACTTATAGGATTGATGTATGTGTAAACATGTGCTTCTATAGTTGTTTCTCTTTGACCTTATAGGATTGGTTTTGTAGCTGTGTTTTGGACCACAAGGCTTGTATTTGCACCAAATGTTGACTTTCAATATATATTGAAGGTTATCCTAACTTTATTTTCAACTTTGTAATTCTATATTTATGAGTTTATCCTTTTTGTAATTTATAATATAATATAATTGAAACTTTATTTATGAAGAAAGAAGTGAGAAGCTAAGATTCCTTTGAAACACTATAATAAAAAAATGATATTGATATTTAAATTTGAAGTTTGATATGAATAAATTTTATTTCCAATTGTAATCTCGATTATACTAAAAAATTTAATAAGAGGAAAGGACAAGAAAGCATGTTTGCAAATTTAAACTTTTTTTTTATTTTAACAATTTGCGAAAATGAGGCTGGTCGACACTCAAGGTTTGTGCGTCACTCCAAGCGTGGTCATGCACAGATTCAACAGTGATAAGGTTTGTGCGTCACTCCAAGCGTAGGCATTCACAAATTCAACAATGATATTTGAAGTTTGACAGGTTTATGACAAAACAATGTTATACTAGATGTTATTCTGATCACTGTGTTTATTTTGAAAAGATAGAAAATGGAAGCTATATTATCGTGTTATTGTATGTAGATGGAATGCTTGTTGTAAGGTCTAATATGCAGGATATAAATGTGCTCAAGAATAAATTAGCTAATTAATTTGTGATGAAGGACTTGGGTGATGCAAAAAAAATCCTTTGTATGAGAATAACAAGAGATAGGAAAATTCACAATTTGACATTGTCTCAGGGTGAGTACATAGAGAAGGTGTTGGGGAGGTTTAGAACACAGAATGAAAAACCAATTAGTACACCTTTGGCCAACAATTTCAAATTAACCAAAGAAATGTGTTCCAATACACATGAGGATATATAATACATGTCCAGGGTCCCTTATTCATCAATAGTTGGTAGCTTGTTGTATGTGATGGTTTGCACAAGACCAGATATTGCACATGCAGTGGGAGTTGTGATTAGGTATACAAACAATCCATGTAAAGAGCATTGGGAGGAAGTAAGGTGGATTCTGAGGTATTTGAAAGGCACTACTACTCATGCATTATGTTTTGGAGGTTCATACATTGTTCTATAGGGATATGTTGATTAAGATATGATAGGTGATAAAGATAGTAGGTGGAGCACTACAGGGTGTGTTTTTACTGTAGGTGGAACAACAGTAAGTTGAATTTCGAAACTGCAAAAGGTTGTTGCACTTTCAACAACAAAGGAAGAGTATGTTGTTGCGAGTCTAGTGAAGAGATGATTTGGTTACATAGGTTTATGGAGGAATTGGGAAAGAAGAAAGAGAATAGAGGTTGTACTGTGAAATCGAGAGTGTCATTCATCTTGCTAATTACTGTGAGTAATCCAGCTAAAGTAATCGAGGGAATATTAGCAAAGAGAGTTGGTAGGGATACTCAACACAAATATTCTATTGAGTAATTAGTTCAATTGAAGAACAAAATTTGAGAAGACACATATTGGATTTTTGAAGAGGATTTGGGTCATCTTTAGTGGCCTTGATTACTCAAAGATTATATGGTTTTGTCCATTTTTTCTAAATTCTCAAGGTTTTCTTGCCAAGGGTATTTGATGTAGGAGCATCCTTGACATCGAGTAATTAACATCACCTCAAAAATATTTTCTTTCGCTTTTACTTAATATTCTAAGTTAGTTTCCTAGCAAGTTGGGATAATGAGGTTAGTATGCAAAATTTATGTGGAAGACTTAAATGGACTATGAAGACCTATTCTATAGATCATTAGACTTCATTTTTTTTGTTGGATATAAAGACCCATGCATTTCTATAGAAGAGAAATCAACTAGGAAAATCAAAACAATCAAATGGAATTTGAAAATGCACTATAGATGGGGATTTGAAGAGGCACCATTAGTGAAGTTGAATTTTTTCAAAGACCAATTGAGTTATGGTGGAAACAAAAATATGTAAAAGGAGAATTTATTAATAGGGTTAGTGTTATTGAAGAGGGCTTCAACTCCATGAGAATATCAAGTGACTATGAACTTCAGTACTTTTAGAGTTAGAGACTCGTGTGTAGTCATATTCATGGATTTTCACCAAATCCCAACACTATAGATGGGGATTTGAGGAGGCACCATTAGTGAAGTTGGATTTTTTCATAGACCAATTGAGTTATGGTGGAAACAAAAATATGTAAAAGGAGAATTTATTAATAAGTTTAGTGTTATTGAAGAGGGTTTCAACTCCATAAGAATATCAAGTGACTATGAACTTCACTACTTTTAAAGTTAGAGACTCATTTGTAGTCATATTCATGGATTGTCACCAAATCCCAACATTATAGATGGGGATTTGAAGAGGCATCATTAGTGAAGTTGAATTTTTTCAGAGACCAATTGAGTTATGGTGGAAACAAAAATATGTAAAAGGAGAATTTATTAATAGGGTTAATGTTATTGAAGAGGGATTCAACTCCATAAGAATATCATGTGATTATGAACTTCACTACTTTTAGAGTTAGAGACTCATATG